>PQWD01011697.1:0-19160 GCA_019425675.1 Leucinodes orbonalis | reverse complement strand
CAGCCTGCGCGCCTTATTGTCGCCGGTTGGAACAAATGAAGCATCGCCCGCGGTTATGACGGTCATCTGTATGCAGATGGTGCGACGACCGCCATATTTCACCCTAAGATGTTTATCCGATATACACCGCGCATATTAATGTGGAAAAATCTTGGCTACTAGATGTGGCTTACTGCCTTCGTGGTCTTGTTGGAGCGTCGGTTTAGATTATCTGGCTATCGAGGTTCGAATCCCGCCAATAGAAAGTCAAATTGCGAAATTCTCAGTTTGACTAAGACATTGCAGGCTGAATCATTTGTGATAGAACCAATATTCCTACATATATTAGCTATTTTCGCTCAATGGTGCGGACTGTCGCCTTCCTACCAGAAGGGCTGAGGTTCAAATCCCGACACGTACTAATGTGTTTTCGAATTTTCGAAAATATATATACGTTATCCGACGCTCTTACGGTGAAGGAAAACATCGTGAGGAAACCTTCATGCACGCCTGCGAAGAGATTCGAAGGTTGTGTGTGAAGTCGTCCAATCCGCTTTGGCCCGTGGACGACTAAGGCCTAATCACCCTATACGGGTAGGCTCGTGCTCCTCGGTGGGGACGTTTAATGAGCTGATGATGATTATATTGCACTGAGGTTTTTATGACATAAAGTGAACTGAATGGTTAGTTCACTCACCTGGTGATAAGTGATACGCCTGACCATGGGCAGATGCAGTGTTGAAGGAAATAATTACAGTACCTTTATTTATTACATTCGGAACTCTCCTACGCCCTGTCACTCGAGACGACAGATATTAGGTATGTTATACCCGGTAATTTAACTAGCTACAGTGCCCCCACCTCGAAACACAGAAGTGCAAAACACTCGTTATTCACGGGACGATACCTGGCACTGCGGTGGCATCTACCTACACGACTCAGAGTCAGTACCGAGTCTACCACCTAGTAAAAACTAGTGAGTAGAGTTTTTGTCTGGATAAGCCTCTTCATCTTTGATCATATCTCTGCCACCACGATTGAAACATTAAAAGCATTTAAAGTCCATTATTATAAAGAACATTTTGTAAAAAGTCTCTTCCAGTGAGTGTGATATCTTCAAGAATATAGAATTCAAGATGAATTATATGTCTTTGTCTTAATTTGAGGTTCACATTGGGCGGACCCCTATTGCTGGAATGTGACGCATAATTCAAGCCTTCGTGCCGTCATCTTGTCTATGTATAATATATATATTGATTAGAGATTATAATAATTATATACAGAACACTAATTTTTCGATATGAGTAACTTAACTGACTAAGACTTTATACTCGATAATCTCGATACTGAGTCGTCTAGGTAGGTACCACCGCAGCAGTAGCGTGCACAGAAAGTATGAGTAGGGTATGCAAAAAAACAATAACTCGTTTTCATTTTTGAAAAATTGAGTGCTGTTGATGACAGCAGATCGCCTATGGTTTCAAATCTGTAGAGGAAAATGGTCGAATCTGTGGGAATTACTTAATATGTTGGCGATTTTCCGGGTCATCTGAACGCACGAGGTATGCACTGCTTATTTGCATATATGAAGTGCACCGCAGTGCAAGATATCATATCGTCAAATAGAAGTGTTTTGTTCTGTGTTTCGGGATGAGGGCACTGTAACTAGTAAAATAACCGGGTATAAGAGACCTAACATCTGTTGTCTTGGTTGATTGAGAATAATAATTGTCTCACAGTTGTTGGTTTCCACCAAAGCTCTGTCATGGTCAGGCGTATCACTTACCATCAGATGAGCGTCTTGACCGTCCTGTACACTTCTCAGATTCTTCTCAGTAGAAAACTTTTTGTTTTTATCATCTGTAGGCAGACATTTGACCGCCATCTCACCTGATGGTAAGTGATGATGCGGCCTAGGATGGATCATGCCTGCCTAGAAACAGCCTATTCATTCTTGCCTTGAAGACGGCCAGGTTGTAACGATCGGGGAGCACATAAGGAGGCATATATATTATTGTAACTATATCTACTTGTTTCTCAATCACTGCACTTTCATTATTTAGTTTCACAATACAAACTTCTCATTTTCATATTACACAGTCAACTACAGAGTAGTAACCATTGGGAGTAATAACTCACGCATTTATGGGACGGACTTCAATCCATTTGCATTTATCTCCAGTCACCAATACCCGTTTTCCGGTTTCCAGTTTTGTTGGACGACTGACATTTTTGCATCGTAAAATTTAATACAAGGGTTGCCTGACATCACTAGTTATTAAAAACAATTATTTTTTATTTCAAAGGTATGACCATTAGTAAATAATAAAATCAATTTAATTTTTAATTATAACCATTAGTAAATAAACTATTTTCAGCCCCACCGAGGGGCACGAGCTTACTAGTAGACGCGGGTGATTACGCCTTAGTCGTCCACGCGGGCCCAGTGCGGATCGATTGACTTTGAATCTCTTCGCAGGCGTGCGCAGGTTTCCTCACGATGTTTTCCTTCAGGTACATTGCAGGATTTGAACCTGCGCCTCCAGATTAGAAGGCAACAATCCACACCCATTGGTGTGGCCACCGACGCCACCGACGCTCTTTAGCCATCGACGCATTTTGGCCACCGACTAAATCAGCAATTACGTACATAGATAATATTAAAGCCAGGGGATCGAATCCGGAACTATAAATATTAAATAAATAAATATCTAATGACATTCACACAGCGCCATCTAGCCCCAAGTTAAGCGTTAAGCCTGTATTATGGGTACTAAACAACGGATAAACATACTAATAAACATTTTTTGTAAATACATACATATTATACATTAAAAAAACACCCAGACCATTACAAACAGACATGTTCATGCACACAAATATTTGTATGAATTGACAAAAACTTTTTTTTTTTTTCAGATTACATTAGCTTATTATATGCCCGTATAGAGTGATTATGCCTTAGTCGTCCACACGGGCCCAGTGCGGGTTGGACGACTTCACACACAACCCTTGACACACGATAATGAGCCATCGACGCTCTTTGGCCCCAGATGCTCTCAGCTATACCGTACATAGATGATATTACTGCCCGGGGGTCGAATCCGGAACCGCGGTATAATACTCGACATCTCAACCATTGCACCACACGGATCGTCGCACCTCTTGTGCCTGCGTGATAGGTTACAACCCATCTCTCCATTAACATCCATGATATGGGATTTTATTGGCAGATCGATTGATTGGATATTCAGGGCCATCCTTAATTGCTAACGATTTGATTTTTGCATACATTTAATTGTGAACCAATAAATCGTTATTTGTTAAATACAAACACAATGGAAATATGTAAATTCCCGTATCACGTTGTGGCGGACGCTTGCCTTGTTCCGCCTTTTTTTTTCATTTTTAACTAGCTGACCGGGCAAACGTTGTTTTGCACTATACATTGTGTCTATGGAATTTCTAGGGTAGAAAAAAATCACTAACTTTTTGTAAGGCTGTGGTACATGAATAATAGAGATTGTGTCTGGGGAATTTCTGGTGAAGAAAAAATCTCTCACTTTTTGTTAGGATCTGGTATATTTTAACTCACCTATATAAACGAAGTAGCGGGTTAAAGAGAGTTAGGCCAAAGTAACTACTTATTCCACGCGGAACAAGCCGCACGCAAAAGCTAGTCCTGGATAAAGATGAATACATAATCGTAGGGAGAATTTTCCGAATGACGTACGATAATCGGTTGCAATTGCATTATTATGCAACAAGACACACCGATGACGCAACAACCTTGTTACTGCAATGCAAATTGCTATCATTTGCATTCTACGTCTTATCCATATAATTGATGGGTGTTCTAGAAAATAGGGACTTAATTAAAGTATGTATGTAATGAGAAATTATTACATACTTGGACGGAAGACTTGCTAAAGGACGCTGGTGGAAGCTGCATGAGGAAGCTGACAATCTGACATAAAGGGGGGAGATGATGAGGAAAGCGGATTGGGATATCTGACACAAATGGGGGAGATATATGTCCAGCAGTAAACTGCAACAGGTTGAAGAGAGGAGAGAGTAAAGGAAATTATTGGGACCTCATCATCATCAGCTCATTAATCGTCCCTTCCGAAAGTACGAGCCTACCCGTACTACCTGGGCCTTAGTCGTCCACGCGGGCCGAGTGTCGATTGACCGACTTCTCGCACAACCAATCTTTTCGCAGGCGTGCGCAGGTTGCCTCACGATGCTTTCCTTCACCGCAAGAGCATTGGATAACGTACATTTAATTTCGTAAATTCAAAAGGTATTGGTATGTCGCGGTATTTGAACCTGCGCCCTCCAGATCAGAAGGCAACAGTCCACAACATTAAGCCACCGACGACCATTGGGACTTGAAATCTGCCAAAGTTTGTTATATCCCGGTCCTCCACTTTGCTCATCCAGCCCCCTCCAGCGACCTTCCGCGAGTCATCAGTCCATCGGTCCGGGCATCCTATACTACGCTTGCCAAATCGCGGTCTCCACTCCAGTACTCGTCGGCTCCATCGGCTGACGGTTCTGCGACATACGTGACCACATCAGTGACACTTCACTTGCATACGTCATTTATGTTTTCAGTATTATTTAGTAGGTATATGTATATCTAGAAAATGGCACATAAAAAATAAAATATAATTCCACAAAGTTGGCTAGATTTACTAATATACAAATTTAATATACTGTCTTTTAAGGAAGGGCTGTTACACTATAAACTATTACCTGAAGTACAAAAATGTATGAACATTATAGAAGTCAAAATGTTTGAAATATGAATATTGGCGATAAAAATGTTAACTAACTACGGAGTTTCTTGCCAGAGTCTTCTCAGTAAATTCAACTCTTGTGGTAGTTTCAAACTATCTTTCAACTTTTATTTGACGATTCCAAAGTATCTCTCTTTTCAACCTATTGCAGTCCACTGCTGGACATAGGTCTCCCCCATTTTGCGCCAGACATCCCGGTCCTCCGCCTTTCTCATCCAGCTTCCACCAGCGACATTTCGCAACTCGTCTGCTCCAACGGCCATCGGTTCTGCGACATACGTGACCAGCCCACTGCCACTTCAACTTGCTGATCCGGCGGGCTATGTCGGTAACTTTAGTTCTCTTACGAATTAAATCATTTCTAAGTATCTTGTAAACCCTTAATTGAATAAAAAAAATTTGAGTTTAAGTTTCAGTATACTAGGAAATAATAAATTATGAAACAAAACAATTATTTTAATGTATCATTTATTGCCAACATATTCCGATATCCATTTATTGTAATTCTCCAAAGACGTATAAGTGACCTGTTTGCTCAAACAGATGCCTCGGACTAGAGTATCGCCAGTTCGAATCCCGTGCAAATACAGCTTGTCTGATTGTTTGATCACATACAAGCCTCCGTAGCTTGGACACAGGGGTACTTCTGAAAACGGATAAAAAACTTCAATTAGTTTCGTCATAATCGTTTTAGCTAGAAGGTCCACTGCTGGTCTAAGCCTCCCCTGATAGCTTTGATCTAAAAGGGCGTTAGGATTTACAAGAATCACCTTTTCTTTCAGATGTTCCCTTTCGGAATTATCAAAACCGCGCGCTACAAGAAGAATACTTGTTTGACCGCAACAAAATAAATAAAAGGACCGTATAATAACTTGAACGCTTAAAAAAACTAAGGGCCCCTTGATACAATTTGCGTAGACTCGATACTGAGTCGTCTAGATAGGTACCACCGCAGTGTAGTGCACTTGCATGTTTCGGGATGAGGACGCTGTAGCTAGTGAAATTACCGGGTATAAGAGACCAAACATCTGATGTCTCGGGTGACGGGGGCGGTGCGGCATTGATAGAGGATAATAACTGTCTATCAGCTGTTGGTCACAATTAATGCCGCTGTCATGGTTAGGCGTGTCACTTACCATCAGGTGAGCGTCCTGACCGTCCTGTACACTTCGTCACATAAATAAATACTAATTTCGTTCTGCATAAACAACAAGAAACAAAATATTCATCACAAAAGCGAGTGTACGAAAACCACTTCACAATAAAATACACATTACCAACATTATTACTCAAACAAACGTAAAACCATTTGCCGTGGCTTTATTTCATTCGAAAAAATGGCATAGAGGCATTCTCACCATCGCCGTAAGTAGCACAAAACGTATTTTCCACTTTATTATCCGTCGTGCAAGCTTTACTTTTCTCTTTATCGAAATATATGAGTGTCAACTCGCCGGAAAGCTGCCATGCGGTTGTCTGAAACAAGAGTATTTATTGTTAGCGCCTAATGTTAATGATATAGCAAGTATTTTTAGCCGACTGTACTCGGTTTGTGTTTTTGCTAATTATATATAGCAGGCGTTTTATAAAATATTTTACAGATTTATCTGGAATTCGAATAAAATGGGAGATATGACTTCAAAGCATGTCCATTGATATCTTTAAGATCTTGCTTTTATGTGTGTTGGTTCGATGGTTAAAGACGATATCACATTTTTAAGCAGCTGCACATTCCTATTTAACCAACTAATCGTCCCACTGTAATACCCAGGTCCCACCAGAACATCAGCGCTGCAGCGGTCTTGTAGCTCGCTGTAGCACAATGCTGAAGATGGGTCCTATTAACCACCACCACCATAATATTACATGTTATTGTTCTGTGTTCGTTCATTTTTATACTTACTTACTAGTTGTCCTTTTGTATCTTATTGTGTATGTGGTTAATAAATGTTTTTCTTTCTCTTTCTTTCTTTCTTCTTAATACAGAAGATTGGCCTACGAAGTTGCGGATACTGTATGTGCTAGGGCTAACTAGGCACAATGTTACTCACATTTAGGGTTTCGTTTGAGCTAAACAAATTAATGGAGCGTCGGTGGCTAAATGATGTGAACTGTTGCCCTCCTCCCGGGAGGGCTAAGGTTCAAATCCCGCCACGTACCAATGTGTTTTCGAATTTTATAAATTATATGTACGTTATCCGAAGCTCTTCGGTGAAGGAAAACATCGTGAGGAAACCTTCACGCACACCTGCGAAGATATTCAAATTTTGTGCGTGGTCATCCAATCCGCATTGGGCCCGCGTGGCCGACTAAGGCCTAATCACCCTATACGGGTAGGCTCATACCCCGTGGTGGGGACGTTTAATGAGCTGATCATGATGAAACAAATTAATATTCTGATCTTTAACTATTCGTTCATACCGTAGACAGCGATTTAAGCATTTATATTCGTATTGTGTCAGACATAAATATAAATAAATTTTACTTACAATAGCTTCATCTATATCTTTGTCATCGAGTTGATCATCATCAAGTACTGCTGGGATGATGGCGTCACTGAAGGTCACTGGTTCCTCCAAAATCATCAAAGCCAAATCATTGGACACCAACTCCTTGTTCATAGTAAAGTTGTCGTGCAATTTCACTTCTTTCACCTGGAAAAAATATTTATTGTGTTTATACCAAGTAAGTAGTCAACAGGTCAAAACGCCGAAGCGCTTTATTCCAAGTATCAAAATTCATTATTGTGCTTTACTTTGGTTTTTCAAATGTATTTAAATGTATTTTTTGTATTTTGACCTTCATAAGTACTTTTTGTAAGCCTAAACTGATTAAATGTATTTTGACTTTGACTATAAGACTATCGAGTTTCTTGCCGGCTCTTCTCGAAGATCCTACTTAATCCGGTGGTAAAGTCATAAAAAATATAATAATAACAATTGACGATTCAAAAGTATCTGTAAGAATTATTTAAAAATAGTTTTTTTTGTTGTGTGTACTTGAATTATTTAATGAATCACGATTCGTGTTAGCTTCAGTGGCTTATTGCCTATTCAGTGGCCTTCTGATCTGAAGGGCGCAGGTTCAAATCCCGCCACGTACCAATGTGTTTTCGAATTTTCGAAATTATATGTACGTTTATCCGACGCTCTTACGGTGAAGGAAAACATCGTGAGTAAACCTGCGTACGCCTGCGAAGAGATTCAAAGGTGGTGCGTGAGGTCGGCAAATCTAATGATTATACGTCCCCACCGAAGGGCACGAGCCTAACCGTAAAGAGTGTATAGGCCTTAGTCATCCACGCGGGCCTAGTGCGGATTGGCCCACTTCACGCACAACCTTTTTATTTCCATGGTTTTCCACCATATGATTTTCAATTCATAACCAAACGAATATATGATCCACCTGGTTGTGAATGATATCGCAAACCATGGACTCCTAAAAAGCTAAAGTTTGTTGTGAACCTTAAAAGCGGCAAGGAAATAAAGGGTAAAGGGGAATTTAAGGCCACCGGTGACTTCACTCGCTCGATGAATCACAAGGCTTATTATACAAATTATAAAATTGAATATACTGTACCCGCAATATATTCTCGCCTGCCCCAGACGTCTGCAAAGACTTTTTCCCCAAAATAATGATGAAGTTTTCCTCATTCGTGTTCCCTTGCACGCATCTGGCAGCTGGAAAGATATAAATTACGTTATGTTCTGTTTACATACATATTAACAAATATACCATCACTGTATTTCATGAAATATATCCACTGTCATCTTAGGATAAACAAGAAACTAACTCGTTGCACGATCTCTCTCAAAAGTGTCCGCGGCAAAAGTCTACCCGTCACGTCAGTTAAGCATTTTCATTCATTTTGCTCGCTCACTACATGTCATAATGACATAGTAGTGTGCTCGTGCTTTTTGATTTTGTACTATTTCTAGGACGCGTTAAGGTCAAATTTTTTATGAATAATTTTATGTTCTAAGTATAACAATGACTACCTATATGTACGCGATGATATTCTGTATATATAAAGGTAGATACGCCATTCGTGCTTCAAAAACGAACCGCCGAAGAGAATACAGTTGTAGGCTCTTTGTTTAGGTAAATGTACGCTCATTCGAAATATGTGTATGTGTGCTGTCACTGCATTCGGAACACTTTTTTGTTTTGTGAGCATATCACGAATCCATACTTTTTTACATCATTGTACATATGTATGTGAGCGGATCGGACATTTTTTTATTGACGTTTCTTCATGATTGTGCCTTTGTGCATCTAAATTTGTTTGTTTACTGTTTTTCTAACTCTTTCTCTCTTTCTCTTGAACAAGTTTTATCTTAACCTTTTGCGTGTACACGTAACAACGTGGTGCTGGCAACTATCCTTGTTGGTATGTTACTGGTTCCGATGACTCGACGTGTCCTGCAAAGAACGGAATTATCCTTCTTTTTAGTCTCGATTGGTGGGCTTTATCACCAAAGCCCGCACTGTCCTTACCAAACTGGGAAAAATCGTTACTCTGCGGGATTCGAATCCACGACTTTCGGGTCACTCGGTTATCTAACCCGAACTCTGCATCCACACTACGGAGGCAGTTGTTTGAATGACTGTTTTAGAAAAACAATAAACAAACCACTTAATTTAGATGCACAAAGGCACAATCACGAAGAAACGTCAACCAAAAAATGTCCGATTCACACGACACATTGACTAGGTCGTAGACTCGATACTGAGTCGTCTAGGTAGGTACCACCGCAGTACCAGATATCGTCCCGGGAAACAGGAGTGTTATGCACTTTTGTGTTTCGGGATGAGGGCACTGTAGCTAGTGAAATTACTGGGTATAAGAGACCTAACATCTGTTGTCTCGGGTGACGGGCGCAGTGCGGCGTTGATGGAGGATAATAACTATCTGTCAGTAGTTGGTCTCCTTTAATGCCGCTCTGTCTTGGTCTGGCGTATCACTTACCATCAGGTGAGCGTCCAGACCGTCCTGTCCACTTTTAACATTAAAAAAACGTACATATAGGTAGTGATTGTTATATTTAGAACATAAAATTATTCATAAAAAAAATTTACTCTTTCTAGGACGCGTTAAGGTAAATTTCAAGAAAATAAACTCAAAAATAATAGACCACTAAATAAATAATAATGCTTTTGGCCTGTTGCGAACCTAGGTCATAACTTAAGTAGGCTTTCACCAGACGTTCTCAAGTGAGGACGGATAAATCTAACTTGAAATAATAAATGATGTACACGTTTTTTCTATTTGATATTATGGCCAAGGAGAAAAATGAAATACGCATCTCAAACTATCATATTTGATCAAGTTAAAAGCAATTTCTTGCTATTTTTTTTAGATATTCAAATCAGTCCGATGTGTCATCATCATTCAGCTCATTAAACGTCCCCACCGAGGGGCACGAGCCTACCCGTATAGGGTGATTAGGCCTTAGTCGTCCACGCGGGCCCAGTGCGGATTAGACGACTTCACACACAACCTTCGAATCTCTTCGCAGGCGTGCATGAACGTTTCCTCACGATGTTTTCCTTTACCGTAAGAGCGTCGGATAACGTACATATATTTTTCGAAAATTCGAAAACACATTGGTACGTGGCGGGATTTGAACCTCAGCCCTCCCGGTAGGAAGGCGACAGTCTACACCATTGAGCCACCGACGCTCTTACAATCCGATGTGTATTAAATGTAAAAATGGGAAAAATTTATTAGTTAGTTTTTATTTTTATAAAAGTGTAAACGACGGTCAAGACAAGGCTAAATTAGCTTCAATGAACTCATTTTAAGTTCCAGCAGCGTTCTCTATTGATTTCAACGGGTCTGAACGTAAACTTATTAGCGGGGAAAAAAGCTAATAATCGGGTTATCCTGGACGCTTCTATCTTGAAATTTGCAAGCTCTAGGAGTTAAACTGAATCGGTAATATACGAGTAAGTAATTGACACTTTTCAAAAGATATTTAAAATATTTATAAGATTGCCTGTTGAGTTTCTTGCCGGCTTCAGTACCTAGAGTCATAAAAATGTAAAAAAATAATTAATGATTTAAAAGTATCTCTAAAAGATTTATTTGAATAAAAATATTTTAAGTTAGATAAGACTTCGGTGTATTCAGTACGACGTCAAAAATTTCGTGTCGGATTTTTTTTGCTACTAGTTACACGAATATTGAAAATTTACTGGTGTCAAGCTTACATATACTAGGTGGTAGACTCGGAACTGAGTCGTCTAGGTAGGTACCACCGCAGTGCCAGATATCGTCTGGGAAACAGAAGTGTTTTGCACTTCTGTGTTTCGGGATGAGAGCACAGTAACTAGTGAATATCAGTATATTCGATATTCACTAGTTACTGTGCTCTCATCGAAAATGAAGTGTTTGTTCAGTTTAGGTCCTTACAGAACACTTATGAATGTCAAATGAAGCTACCACTGGTTCGGACGGTGGTTTTCCGGGTATAGGAGACTACACATTTGTTGTTTCGGATGCCGGGCGCAGTGCGGCGTTTATGAAGATAACTGTCTATCAGTTGTTGGTCTCCATCAAAGCCGCTATGTCATGATGACGTATCACTTTCCATTAGGTGAGCGTCCTGTCCGTCCTGTACACTTGGTCACTATCACAGACATCCGAATATACAATTAGACTGGACATGCCGCCAAGTTTATAGGCAGTCCCAGTGTCGCAATTTCTTTTCGGTTCATACTGTGAAAAGTTATTATATTTCGTAATTTACTGATTATTGCGATGATGGCATGTACAATTGCAGGATGCATTTTGGGAAAAAACGTAATTTCTTCTAATATTCGTGCGTCTTGACTGTCTCACAGAGCTAAAACTGGCAGCCAGTTATGCTCGTTGAGCTTACATTGTCGCACTTAAAGAACGCGGCTTTGCCCTATCTCCTGTATTGGGAGTTCACTATGCAGTGTCTCCAACCAAACTCGGATCCCTAAAGGATCAGGGCGATCAGAAATAACAGGATCGTTGTCCTATTGTATAGATAATGCAAGGAACATATACCATGACTCCCTACACCGCCAAGGACTCTCAATCTCCGAAATTGCGTAATGACAAAAAGTAATTAATCTCAAAGTGTTTTCAGCACATTTCGATACTGACGCTCCTCAACTTCGGTTTTGTAATGAATTTTATTATAACGGAGTCTTTGACAAAGTTCAGATTTACTCAAAAACTTGAGAAGGTTACGCACTTAGTCGTGTTTTTTTGTTCGGCAAAAGCTGGTCGAGTCAATCATGTATAAAAACAATATACATTCACACAGCGCCCAAGTTAAGCGTGAAGCCTGTATTACGGGTACTAAACAACCGATAAAATACTTATATACATTTTTATTTTGTATATTATACATAAAAAACACCCAGACCATTACAATTATGAGAGATGAGAGCCTCTTACGATGGTTAGTAGCATACTACTTTATTATTTTTCAGGCTATTACAGACCTGTAATCATATCCACCTAAAAGATTTTTTGTGGCTCGCTCCCCTTTTAAAGTTCATCTAAGAGTTGGACACTTTTCAGGAAATTCAAAACTCTGCCCAACGGCATATTACTAACGGCTTAACGTGGTATGGCAGGCTATGTTACATGTTCCCGTTCAAAACGATCCGAATAAAGACAATTGAAGTGATTTAGTCCGTAGAATTAGCAAGTTGATTTGGCAGCGGGAAGGCAGGTGCGTAGAACCGATAACCGATGGGGCGGAAAGGTTATAAGAGTCCACGCAAAGGAAAGAGAGTAGTCGATCATCAACTAGATAGACTGATGACCAGGTTAAGGTAGCGGGGAGAGATGGATGTCAACTGCTAGGGATCGGTCCGCGTGGAAGTCAGGGGAGGCTTTCGTTCAGCAGTGGGCTTTTATAGTATTCAGGCAACCATGATACCATGCTTCGGGGGCACGTTATGCTGTCGGTCCCGGCTTCAATCTGAGGATAGTAGTCGTTAAAAACCACGTTCTCAGTGGAAAATACCCCGAACCAGAGGTAGCTTCATTTGACATTCATAAGTGTTCTGTGGACCTAAACAGAATAAACACTCTTCATTTTCATTTTCCACCAATGCACATGATGGGTTGGGGCCTAATTTCTTCATGATCTATGCGGGTAGGCCTGTACCCTGCAGTGGGCCGTTATAGGCTGATGATGATTCAGGTATCCAAGCAGATGACTTTAAACACGCTCTATCTTAGCTTAAATCAGGTATTTGCGCACAAACGCTGCAACTTGAATATAATACGTTGCTTGGATTATTAAAAAACTTACAGAGTCGAGTTCGTCGAGTAACTTTGAAGACAAAGTGAAATTGAACAAGTAGTCTTGAAGTTGTTTGCTTCAAAGGTTTGGATAAAAATTTTAAAATAAAACTGTGATATAGAGGTATTTAAATAATATGAAATTCACTGAGTAACTTTCTCTTACGTTTTTATGAATAAATGAAATCAAAATTGCACTCATTTCGTCTCATCTTTCCACTATAGAACTTAGTTACATTTAGTTAATATTATGCTATTATTAAATCCTTGTATTCATAATATTTCATACGTTTTTAAACCTATTCCTTCAGAATAAACTATGCCAAGAGTATATTCATTCAACTTAAACTATCTTTGCGTTTACAGCCAAGAAAGGTACTATAAAAATGTTGGTTGAAAGATAACGTAAAATAATTTAAAAGTTTTTTTTTGTGTTATGAAATGAACACGACGGTCCGGACGCTTACCTGATGGTTGGTGATACGCCTGACCATGATAAAGCGGTATTGAACGCGCACCAATCCACACTGAGCTCGCGTGGTGGGTTCCAGCCCAAAATCCCAATAGCCATAATAACACTTACCTGTAAGAACAACTCGATCGGACAGCAACGCACCGTCACAGAAATAATCGAATTGACTGCCCTTCGATTCATTCTTCACAAAGATAGCCGCTACCCATGGGACTTGGTTGCTAAGTTGCGGCTTCGCATCTTTAAGGTCCTGAAATTAAATTAAACAATGTAAATATAACTCATTCGTGGTTTAGTGGACATACCGTTCAGCTACATAGCCCGAAAATCGTGGGCAGTGTTGCCACCTTAGTTTTAGAAATGGGGCTTTTTGAAAAGTTAAAAGGGCTAGACGACATCGAAAGATGTTATTTTCTAAAAATGCTGAAATTATCATGTCATAAAGCCGTCTTCATGACCGATAAAATATCAAAAAAGTACTTGCATAATTGCGTCGCTGACTCAATGGTGTGGACTGTCGCCCTCCTACCGGGAGGGCTGAGGTTCAAATCCCGCCACGTACCAATTGTGTTTTCGAATTTTCGAAATTATATGTACGTTATCCGACGCTCTTACGGTGAATGAAAACATCGTCGTAATGCACGCCTGCGAAGAGATTCAAAGGTTGTGTGTGAAGTCGTCCAACCCGCACTGAACCCGCGTGGACGACTAAGGCCTAAGCACCCTATACGAGTAGGCTCGTGCCCCTCGGTGGGGACGCTTAATGAGCTGATGATGATGAATCGCATAAAGCATGTCGATTACTTCATACTTTGGTAATATTTTCAAGACAGTGAAAAAGAGCTAAATTGCCCTTTTCGGACTAAATCGTTAAAAAAGGAGTTCACCTATACTAAAAAGTGCTAGAATTAGCCACAAAAGGATGAGCACACACCACACTAAGGTGGCAACCATTACGATTTCAATAACAACGTCTGCTATGGCCTTGTGTTGCCAGTAAAACTCTAGGGCTAGTAGTAGATTCGATACTGGTACCACCGCAGTGCCAGATATCTTCCCGTAAAATAGGAGCATTTTGTCATTGTGTTTTCAAGTTCATTCATAATCTCGTCGCTTGCTACATGTCATAATGACATAGTAGTATGCTCGTGCTTTTAATTGCGTATCCTTTTTATGGCGCTTTAAGCGTTATGATGATTAATATTTCAATAAATATTTTTACGTTCTAAATATAATAATAACTATACATTGTTTGGTTGACATTTCTTCGTGATTGTGCATCTGAATAGTTCACTGTTTATCTAAGCCCAATAAACACAAAGAAATAAACAATTCATCTAACCCCGTTATTTATTATATCAGAACTTTTTCCCGGTTCAGCTGGGAGAGTAAATCTCCTATGATAGTCGGTATCACGTGACCTAAGACCATCAATCAGCCAGCCTTTGTTGGAAAAGCCGCTTCCAAAACGGTCCGTATCCAACGCATCTAGATTTGGATACTTTTGCTCAGTTTAATGGTCTTTTGTGAAATGGTGGATATGTTGTAATGAAACTGTTACTTAGGCATGTACCAATTTCATTACAAAATTAGTAAGTATTTTTAGTGGTAAGTAATTTTTGTATAATAATAAATGTAGTAACTTACTTTTGTACTATTCTCTCATTAAACGTCGCCACCGAGTTGCACGAGCCTACCCGTATAGGGTGATTAGGCCTTAGTCATCCACGCGGGCCCAGTACGGGTTGGACGACTCACGCACAACCTTTGAATCTCTTCGCAGGCGTGCGCAAGTTTCCTCACAATGAGAAAGATTCAAAGGTTGTGCGTGAAGTCGACCAACCCGCACTGGGCCCGCGTGGATGACAAAGGCCTAATCATCCTTTACGGGTAGGCTCGTGCCCCTCGATGGGAACGTTCAATGAGCTGATGATGATGATCAAATGATCGACCATTGCGATAGATACTTCATTCCCGAACATCAATCGAATACGCTAACTACGCCTTCGAAACTAATAGACTACGATAAATTCATTAAAACTGTCGTAAAGAGTATTTTTTATGTTACCAAGTGTACAGGACGGTCAAGACGCTCACCTGATAGTAAGAACGCCTACCACAAAGCGGCATTGAAGGAGACTAACGACTGATAGTAATTATTCTCCATCAACGCCGCACTGCGCCCGACACCCGAGACAACAGATGTTAGGTCTCTTATACTCGGTAATTTCACTAGCTACAGTGCCCTCAACCCGAAACACGGAAGTGCAAAACACTTCTCACGGGGCGATATCTAGCACGGCGGTGGTACCTACCTAGACTACTCAATATTTTGACGACCCATTTGGTGTTGCGGTTGAGAGGTCGGCCGCAACACTAAGGGTTCCGGGTTCGATCCCCGGGCAGTACAAACATTTGTGTGCATGAACATGTCTGTTTGTAATGGTCTGGGTGTTTTCTATGTATAATATGTATGTATTTACAAAAAAAAAGTATACATGTATGTTTATCCGTTGTTTAGTACCCATAATACAGGCTTTACGCTTAACTTGGGGCTAGATGGCGCTGTGTGATTGTCAGTAGATATTTATTTATTATTTATTTATTTATTTATAAAAAAAAAATATCGAGTAAGGCGGTAAGCCTAGTTGTGAAGTAACAACGTGTACTAGAGGACATATTGGAGGATTTTTTAAAATCAATTGCACCATTTATACACACTCGTCAGTGTCCGCAGTTTTTCCATCGGTGTACATCTTCGCAAAGCTGATAGGCGCTATCAATCACTGCCGCGTCTCTGATGGAGTTATGTCAAAATGGATGCGGCATGTCAATTTTAAATGGGTGGTAGACTTGCTAGTTAGTTGACTAGGTAGGTACAATCGCAGTGCCAGATATCGTCCCATGAAATAGGAGTGCTATACAATTTTGTGTTTCGGGATAAGGGCACTGTAGCTAGTAAAATTACCGGATATTAGAGACCTTATATCTGTTGCAGCGTTGATGGAGAAAAATAACTGTCGACCAATTATTGGTCTCCTTCAATGCCGCTCTGTCATGGTCAGGCGTATCACTTACCACTAGGATAGCATCCTGACCATCCTGTTCACTTTGTAACATAAATATATTACTGTCTCCATGCACTAGTGCGCTGCTGAGCGTTGAGTTTTAAGAAGTCGTCGGTTCGAATCGGGGAGACCGCAAAGTGAAAGTTAGTTTGTGCGATTTTTCGCACTTTGGTCAGAACATTGTGGTTAATATGCAACCTCATTTCTTAGAAGTCATGTCAAATGTAAAAAGAATATTATTATTTGATTGTGTTTTGCTCTCTTCTCTTTCACTATTGTAAATGGCAGACGTGTTTTCTTATAATATATTATTTTATTTTACCAAGAGTTGTTTCGCTTCATATCTAGTATTCTATATCTCCAAATATTTTCTATGGATATATATATATATATATATATATATATATATATATATATATACATATATTTCTATTTTTTCATGCTCAATCACCTGATTGTCCGAAACGAAAGATGCTTCTGTGCTTCGTTTGTCACGTGAAGCCGTCGGTCCTGGCTACAAACTGTATATTGGGTCGTTATAAATGATAATGATACTTTAAACTTGTATGTAAATGATATTTCATAAAGCGATCTTTCATCATCATCAGCTCATTAAACGTCCCCACCGAGGGGCACGAGCCTACCCGTATAGGGTGATTAGGCCTTAGTCGTCCACGCGGCCCAGTGCGGATTGGACGACTTCACACACAACCTTCGAATCTCTTCGCAGGCGTGCATGAAGTTTTCCTCACGATGTAAAGTAAAGTAAAGTAAAGTAAAGTAAATTTTATTCAGAAAACAATTACAACATTAATTGTTAAACAAAGTTAAAAACAACATTTTTAAATTTATGCAATTGCACTGAATGGAAGTCTACTCAGCGTAGTCAGAACAACCACAGGATGTCCTGACGCTGGTCTTCCGTAGACACCGTTGATGAGGTAAGAGGAGCCACTACACCGCGTTCACTAACACAATAGTATACAGCTATATAAAAAAGATACAGATACATAAAAAATAATTATATACGAATATAAATGATCATATGGATAGATTATAAAATATAAAATAACTTGAAACAAATACAAAATAACATTTAAATTATGAACCCATTCCCGCCTTATTTTTTGAGTTAGTTTCTTTTTGCAATTTAAGTAAATGAAGTTTGTATTTAGTTTTAAAAGATTCGGAAACTGGGCATGCTCGAATTGGTGGGGGAATGTTGTTCCAGCATTTCGTGGCAGCGTACCGAAAACTACCACGAAATACTGCTGTTCTATGTTTTGGACAGATAAGACGGGAAGCAGTTCTGACGTGAAGAGAAGAAAAAGATAACTTGTCATAAAGATACTTAGGTGACCTTTTACAGATAATTCCATACAGAAGGCAGGCAAGGTGAAGTGAGCGTCTAGTTGTCATATTCATAAGGTTGCTTTGGTTAATGTATGGAGAAACATGGGCCCTAGGAGGAATTCGGAAACAAAATCGTGCACAGGCATTTTGAATACGCTGTATGAGTTTTTTTGTGTAACCATACATACACTCACCAGTCACAGTATCGGCATAGTTAAGCTTTGATAAAATTAAGGTTTCACAAAGCCTAATACGGAGTTGAACATCTAAATACCTGCGAGCTTGGTACAGAACTTTAAGTCTATAGAAGCAGTTTTTTACTACTTCTACAACGTGTTTATGGAATCTAAGCCTATCATCCATAAGCACCCCAAGGTTTCGTGCTTCTTGAACCTGCTCAACAATAGTTTCCCCAATTTTTAGATTAGGATGAAAAGCATTTATACCTTCAATCTGTTTCTTTGATCCCAAAACAAGAAATTTTGATTTATGCGGATTTAAGACCAAACAATTTTTCTGCGCCCAATCACTAATACGACTCAAATCATCATTAATTCTTAAAACGGATGTTCTAGTTTCGGTTTCTTTAAAAGAATAATATAATTGAACGTCATCGGCATAAATGTGATAATTACAATATTTTAAACAATGTACTAAGTCAGAACTATATAAGATGAAAAGAATGGGCCCAGTATAGATCCTTGCGGTACACCTCGACATATTTCGGCAGTGCTAGACAACAGTTTGCCACCTTTATCGTTACCGACCTCAACTCGCTGTGAACGTCCATTCAGGTAACTGTGGAACCAATTTAGGGTTGTACTGTGAAACCCGTAAAATGATAGTTTAGCAAGAAGGAGATCATGATTGATAGTGTCGAATGCGCGTGAAAAAACAAGTAAAGCCAGAATTGTACCACAACCAACATCTTCACCAGCAATTATATCATCGAAAACGTCTAACAAAGCTGTGGCTGTACTTCGCCCTGTTCTGAATCCTGATTGCTTTTCGGGTAATATATTATTAGAAATTAAGAATTTATATAACTGATCACAAACAGCCCTTTCAACAATTTTAGATAGAAAGCAGAGAATACTAATGGGTCTGAGATCTTTGAGAACGGAGGGGTTATTTACTTTGGGGATGGGTTTAATAAGAGCGTCTTTCCATATATCAGGAAATACATTAGTCTG
>PQWD01011696.1:0-33628 GCA_019425675.1 Leucinodes orbonalis | reverse complement strand
AGAGAGATGATGTTGGTCTTATACCGGTAATTTACATAGCTACAGTGCTCTCATAACCGAAACACCGAAGTGCATAACACTCCTGTTTCAACGTGAACGATGATCTTCACTTGCGGTGGTACCCCTACAGACGACTCAGATCGAGTACTAACCTGTAAACGCTATTATACTCTCTTCAACCTAATCGCAGTCACTGCTGGACCTAGGTTTCCGGTCCTCCGCTTTTTCATTCCAGCTCCAACCAACGACCGCAAGTCGTCGGTCCATCGACCCGGAGGGCGTCCTACGCTACGCTTGCCAAGATTCTTCACTAGAATCCCGTCCGTAGAATTCTAATTAAAAGACGCAAACAAAGGCCTCGTTCGGATATGGATGTATAATGTCTTTACTGGTAAACAATCACCCGATTGTGTAATGGTTGGACGTCGGCTACTACAACCAAGTTCCGGGTTCATCCCGATGGTACAACATTTGTACTGAACGTATTCTATTTTGCATTAGTTTGGGTGTTTTCTATGAATAATATGTATGTTTTTACAAAAAAAGTATATAAGTATGTTTATCCGTTGTTTACAATATATATTACAGGCTAATGCATAGTTTTGGCCTAGATGGCGTTGTGTGAATGCCAGTGGAAATTTATTTATTTATTGGGTTAGTCAACAATCAAGTGGATAGCCTGGCTGTAAGTAAAAAACTGAGGGTTTGCATTAGTTTAAAGAGCTCATTAAATCGTCCCCACCGAGGGGCACGCGCCTTTCCGCAAAGGTTGTATAGGCCTTAGTCGTACACGCGGCCCAGTGCGGGATGGCTGACTTCACGACAACCCTTGAATTCTCTCCGCAGGTGTGCGCAGGTTTCTCACGATGTTTTCCCTTCCTCTGTAAAGCGTCGGATACGTAGCAAAGTAATTCAAAAATTTTTTTAAAAGAACATTGAAAGGTGATTGAATAACCTGGCTCTCCAGATCAGAAGGCAACACTCCACACCAATGAGCCACCGGCGCTCTCACCATTAAAAACAATACCAAACCACAAATTACCATAGACTAGTTTTAAAGGTCGAAACATTTTTTTATTAATACAATGTTGGTACACCTGTATTGACTATTTTAGCACTCGACAGGTGAAATTACCATCTTACTCGTTATAATTCAGCTGTGTCTCTAAGAATGCGTGGTTGCATCTGTCTTTCTTATTTAGCTGATCGCAGGTGTTATGGTTTTATAGGTTTAAAAATGTTTGTCAACAAATAAACAATAAATATCCACTGACATTCACACGCGTCATTAGAGCGTCGGTGGCTCATGTGTCGATGTCGCCTCATACCGGAGGGCAGAGGTTCAAATCCCAACTCGTACAATGTCATTTTCGAATTTTTGAAAATATATGTTATCGAGCGCTTAACGGTGAAGGAAAACATCGTGAGGAAACATTCATACACGCCTGCGAGAGGTACGAAGTTGTGTGTGAAGTCGTGTTCCAATCCGCAACTGGCAACGCGTGGCCACAAAGGCTCTAATCACCTATACGGGTAGCCTCGTGCCTCTCGGCTGGGGACGTTTAATGACTGATATGACATTACCCAGCGCCATCTAGCAAACTAATCATTAGCTTGTAATTTGGATATAATATGGAAAAAAATACTTATTACTACTGAGCGTCGATGGCTTAATGGTGTCGACTATTGCCCTCCTATCCGGAGGGCTGTTGTTCAAATCCGCCCGTGTATCATGTGTTTTTCGAATTTCGAAATTATGTACAGTTACCTGACGCTCTTACGGTGAAGGAAAACATCACGAGGAAACCTCGCACGCCTGCGAAGAGATCCAAAGGTTATGCGTGAAGTCGTCCAACTTGCCTACTGGGGCCGCGTGGACGCTAAGGCTCTAATCACTTAATAACGGGTAGGCTCGTGCCCCCGGTGAGGTACGTTTATTGAGCTGATGATGAACCATAAAATTAATATTGTCAGTAAGGAACCTTAGACTTGGCACTTTTGTCTTGATTTCATTACTTTTTAGAGATATCAAGCAGCTCATCAGAGCCTTGGCTAGATTTTTTATCAGAATGTTTGGTGGGATTTGACTTCTTTTTGTAGAAACTTGAAAGGAATATTGGACGCCATTGGGGTGTAATGGTTTGGAGACGTCGGCTATACACAAGTTTCCGGGTTCATCCCCGGGCAGTACCTACAATATATGTGTGCATGAACATGTCTGTTTTGTATGCTACGCCTTCGACTTGGCGGAGCACTACCCGTACCCCAGATTTTTGACATAAGGGAATGAAGCGGCCCACAATGTTGAATAATTTATGTTTAAAAGGCGGTATGTCGATCCTAATAATTTGGCTGGGCTCTTTTGTTATCTCATTGGTCACCAGGTCTCCAGATCTTCGGATATCAAGTTTTATAATTTTCCCTTTATGTAGCCATTTAACCCTAAGCTCTGGTAACCGCGAATTTCAGCTCTCTGAGTTAATGGGAAGTACCTCAGTTCTAATTGATGATCATGAGTGAGTGAGTGAGGTCTATCTGTCGAAAATGCGGACTTGCTTTCGCTTAACGTCGGACTAAATGACCTACAGACTTGAAATTTTGGGGTTTAAAGTATGTTATTCGTATAACTACTAGATGAGAAAATTTCAGCGCTTCTGGTATTATCCAAAAGGTTCTTCAAATTGGGTGCCTGAAAATGAGCGCGAATGGTCCTGTAAAGGATGGTACGGCAGCGTTTGCTTCGCGCTCGACTTGGCGGGGCACTACGTGCCACCAGAACGTTTTCACCGCTGTTGTAGGTGATATTATACGTGTTTCTATATATAAATTTTAGGTACCTTGAGAGCTGCGAGAAGTCCCATATAATATTTTACCCCTCTTTAAGAATTTGTGGGCCGATTCCCGAATAAAATAGATGAAAGATATTTTATTAGTGACAAATAGTCTCCCCGCGCAGGATTCGAATCCGTTACCAATAGATCACCGAGACGGACTGTTCAGGGACTTAAATCCCGAAGCAAAAAAAAATCTATTGATTTTCTCGTTTATAATTTGACTCGCTAAATTTATAGAATACTTAATGGAACAAGTCTTTAATTTGTTTATGAAGATAATTTTCCATTTAAATTTACTGCCAACATTAAAATATTTAAGTGGCCAAAACAGAGAAGGGCTGTCCAAACACCCTTCCACATTAAAAATATTGAAAATTCAAAAAAAGAACGCCCCCGTTCTTAAAACAATGAAATTCAAATCCGTAACGTATTCCAGCCGGCAATTGCTCCGCTTTCGCGCGAATGAGTTTTTTAATTGTTTGAGATTCGAATGCGGCCGGTTTTTTGTAATACTACGATTCGCAAAAGATGTCCACTGCGCAGAACTCTTTTTGGGTACCTTTAGAACTTACAGGTACCTTTGCGATGACAGTGACACAGCGAAAATATTTCATGAAAATTTTCAATATAACTTAATCCTATTGTTTGGCTATTTATATATTCTATATCTTCCATACCTTTATATATTCTATGCGGCCATTAGTGGTCATCTTTCGTGAATTCTACTATAACCGTTTTGAATTCTTTGAATGGCGACTTTGGCGTGCGGTTTGCGTACGACGATTTTCCAGTGTAATTAAATTTGTTAATGCCTTCGTATGTGGGTGTTGAAATACTTACGATTGTTAAGTGTGCGCAGAATTCAACGTAATCACTATTGAATTACTCTTAAAGTAATTAGTATTATGAATTAACACTGTTTTAAAGTTAACAATACACTTTTATTTTTCGGGATAAGGGAATACTGTAAGCTGGTAAAATTACCGATATAAGATAAATAAATGAATTCACTGAACAATTCACTAAAGCGCCATCTAGTCTCAAGTTAAACGTGAACTGCCACTTCAACTTGCTGATCGCGGGCTAAATGTGGCCTTACTATTATAACACATAAAAAATAACCGTGAATACGTAGGAAACCAATTGAAAAATTAAGTTTTACTTAGTTCTTCCTGGATTGTTCGTTGTACAAAACTACAGACCTAACCAGTGCTAGCTTTATTTAACATTCATAGGTGTTCTTTGAGATTTAAAGCAAAGAAATACATTTTGGTTTTAATTAACCCATGTGAAACTCTGGCGATGGGTAATTCCTTTAAACCATCATCATCAGCCTATAACGGCACACTACAGGGTATAGGCCTTCCCAACAGCATAACTATGGCGAGATTGGTCAAAACCCACCACGCTGGCCCTGCGGATATGACTTTAAATAAATCACGAGGTGTTTACCTGTCATAGCTTGATGCACTCTGTCTTTGTCTTTACGTATTATGTTTTTTGTATCTGTAGTGTTGTCAAATGTGTGTAGACTAATAGAATTGAACGAAATGTTTAGGGTTAAGGCGAATTTAAAAATCATCTTACGTATTCACTTTTCATTTTAATTTTTATTATAGTTCCAAGTTTGAACTTTAAGTTAAGACGTGCGGCTCGCAAACGACGATTTTCAATACTAGCAATATGTTTATTTCAGACAATAATCAAACAGCCAATAGCAAAAATAATACAGCCTACATTTTTATTAAGTATTCTTTCTTCATCAGCTCATTATACGTCCCCACGAAGTTACACAGCCTTAGTGTCCACAGCGACAAGTGCGGGTTGGACGACTTCACGCATAACCTTTGAATCTCTTCGCAGGCGTGCACTGGTTTTCTCGCGTTTTCCTTCACCGTAAGAGCGACTAACGTACATATAATTTCGAAAATTCGATGGTACGTGGCGGAATTTGAACCTGCACCCTCCAGATCGGATAGGCAAGTCACTACCATGATCCCACTGAGCGCTTATATATGTAATCAGATTGAAGCAGTGTATTATTTGCAGATAGAGATACAAGTCAATCAATAGCTCATTAAACGTCGCCACCGAGGGCCCCGAGCTGAAGTCGTTTTAAGGGTCCCTTTGTAAGTGCGTGCCGGGCGTACGGCCTGAAATGTTAATTTTGTGTACACTCGGTTAATTTCCAAATTTGATAATTATTTTGTTCCACTATCATTAATTAGTCCAATCTAGCGAGATGGCGTGACTTTGTAATTTTACGAAATCGCATTTACGAGTGTACACGCGGTAACTCCAATCACGAACGTACCGTTGTATTTTAGAATTTTTTAACCATTTTATTGCACCTTGTTTCGGACGCCATTACGGTAAGAAAATGTGGAGGAAAATGGCGCACGTCGCGAAGAGATTCAAAGGTTGTCCCGTGAAGTGGCGATCCGCAACTGGCCCGCGTGGACGACTAAGGCCTACACACCCTTTACGAGTAGGCTCGTGCCCCTCGGTGGGAATGTTTAATGAGATGATGAAGGATCTTATTTTCACATAATTTGAGCCCATATCAATTTGATACAAGACTCAATGGTTTATTTGAAGGTACACAAATTATCTATTGAATTTGTGAGAGCTTCCATCAAAAGCTTAAGCCATATCTCCAGGATTATGTTATAATCATACCAAATTATATGAGCAACAAAATCCCCTTATGTATTACGCTTATCACTTAATAGTTTGCGACAACTTTGTTTGGCGTAATGCGTACTTAAAATTTGATCCTGTTGACGACATTAATTTGTTTGTTGTTGTTAGTGGTACCAGGTGTTCCGATTTTCGCGGACGTCCGATTCTAAGATTCGAGGATGCAAACCCGATGCCGTGGAGCAGAAGGAGTTCTGGAGTGGAGACGCGGTCTCGGCAAAGCGTGCGTAAGACCATGGACCGATGGATCGACGACTTGCGAAGTCGACTGGTGGAAGCTGGATGTAAAAGCGGAGGACCGGGATGTCTGGCGCAAAATGGGGGAGCTATTCCAGCCAGTGGGACTGACATATTGAAGAGAGAGAGAGAGGATGCTAATGTCCGATTTAAGAAGAACATTAAGATTTACTTAAAAATATATATTTTCGTTACATGAACTTTCTATTACATCACTATCAAATTCAATAATGGAAGTCATCGAGCGTCAAGCACATTTAATATTGTTACCTGTCCGGTCTGCTAGCTCAAATCTCTTCGAGTTTGTTTGGCCCTTATGTCCTTACGACCTATTTGGTGTTGCGGTTGAAGAGTCGGCTGCTAAATCAAGGTTCGGGGTTCGATTCTCCGGCAGTACAAACATTTGTGTGCATAACATCGTCTATTTGTAAGGGTCAGGTGTTTTCTATGTAAAATACGTATGCTTTACACAATAAAAGTATAGTACAGTATGTTTATGCCGTTGTTTGTACCTTGAATACAGGCTTCCCCGCTAACTTGGGGCTAGATGGCGCTTGTGTGAATGTCAATGGATATTTACATTATTATTAAACTTCTAATTACATCACTGTCAAATTCAAAACGGCACGTCATCTCATCAGATTTTTTATTGTTACATGTCCCGATCTGCAACCTCAAATCCCGATTTGTTTGGCCTCGTGTCCCGATTTAAAACATATCGAACCTGGCAACACTAGTGGTTACGGAAAATCACATGATACTTCTGTTATATAATACAGGTAAATACGCCATCCGTCCTCAAAACGAACCGCCGAGGAGAATTACACAGTTTGTATGTCTTGTTTGGGTGAAATGTGGTTCGAAAATCGAAATATATGTGTATTGTGTGTGTACTGCTTCGGAACACTTTTTTCGATTGTTTTCTGATCATATCACGAATCCATACTTTTTTACATCATTGGGAAAATCGGGAATAATATTATTATTTGGAAGTAATGTTAATGACATAGCTAGATCAAATTGAAGTGGCAGACACTTCAGAACATAGAAAATGACTAAGTGCGGGTCGGAATAGCCCGTGAAGGGTCCCGTAGCAGCAAGTAACATTAAATAAAATAATTTTGTTTGACTTCGGCACTTTTTACACGTTTTAGACAAAATTCTGTTTCACATTTGACGTATATAAAAATTTTACTGAATAATTTCGTTGAAACCCAAGATTTTAGCGATCCCATATTTTGGAAGTCAAGGGGTACAGTTTTATCTACTTTGAAAGTGTCTGTAGCGCAAACTATTCAATTTATTAAAGAAAATATTGCAAACGTCAATATATTTTATCAAGAGATAGCCCAAAGGTGTGGGTTCGATGAAAAAACATTTTTGAGTTTTAGTTCAATGTATGGGGAACCCCATAAATGAATATTAAATATCCACTGACAATCACACAGCGCCATCTAGCCCCAAGTTAAGCGTGAAGCCTGTATTATGGGTACTAACAACGGATAAACATACTTATATTTTTTTTTTGTAAATACATTCATATTATACATTGATTATATTTATAAAGTTTCTTGTCAAAACGTAATAGCTATACAGAATACAAATACCTACAAAGTTTGAACACTGTAGTGCTAAAAGTTTCGGAGAAAAAATGGTGTAACATACGGACGGACAGACATTATCGTCATGGTTTTTTGCCATTTGGCTAATGAACCCTAAAACGGATTAACGTATTTTTATCCATAGATTAGTACCCTTTGCACAATCCACCTCGCTTAAATTGGAAAAGATGGCGCTCGGTTTACGTCTGTGGATACTCGTATTAATTTTTGTCTAATTTTTACTATTATTGTGAATAGGTACAGACATACTGCAGTATCTGAAACCGTATTATTTTGATGGCGGTTACTCAGTCTGGTAACCGTTTAAGACTTGTATTCCATGTTACGCTATAATATAAATTTTTATAGAGCGTCGGTGGCTCAGTGGTGTGGACTGTCGCCCTACCTACTGGAGGGCTGACGGTTCACTCCGCACGTACCAATGTATTTTAGATTTTCGAAAAATGTTTGTACGTTTCCGACGCTCTTACGGTGAAGGAAAACATCGTGAGGTAAACCCTTTCACTGCACGCCTGCGAAGAGATTCAAAGGTTGTGTGTGAAGTCGTCCAATCCGCTCTGGCCCGCTGGACGGACTAAGCCTAATCACCCTATACGGTAGGCCTCGTGCTCCCCTGCGGTGGGGACGTTTAATTGAGCGAATGATGAATGATGATTATAAATATTTATAAAGCCAATTCATTGCACCTTTTGACTGATTAATACAAATAATGTTTATATTGGAGTTGTTGTTTGTAAGTTACTTTGTAAACCAGGTCCTTGTCCAGGTACACAAATTGTCTTGGCGTTAGCTGAGTGGTTTTTGGTATCCTTTCTATTAAATATTTCAATAATTAAGGACAACTTTGTACCGAATGATTTTTTTTATTATCCACTAGTAAACTTAGGGCAGGCGAGTAAAGGATAGCAGGGCCTATAAAGTATTAGGTTGAATAAGCGATTGCGATCTTTCTTTAATTCAATATTTCATAATGAATTGAACATTCGTAATATAAAACTGAGTTATAAAAGAACAAAGTTTATTTGTTTGTATGGATAAATAAAAACTATTTAAAGAAAATAATATGCACGTAATAAATCACTTGCCTGACAAGAGTCCTGTCCTATTTGATGTATGTTATTATATAATTTAAATATTTTATTAAATAATCATTATTCATTAAAAGACATTTATCTAATATTTGAGATGTTTTGTTAAACACATTATTTTTACAAGACACTATTATTTATTTTTGGGAGCGTCGCCCTCCTACCGGGAGGGCCAAAGATCAAATCCCGCCACGTACCAACGTGTTTTCAAATTTTCGAAAATATATGTACGTTATCCGACGCTCTTACGGTGAAGGAAAACATCGTGAGGAAACCTGCGCACGCATGGCGAAGAGATTCACAGGTGTGCGTGAAGTCGTCCAATCCGCACTGGGACGCGTGGACGACTAAGGCCTAATCACCCTATTACGGTAGGCTCCCTGCCTCGGTCGGGACGTTTAATAAGCCTACGGACGATGAATGATTATTTATTATATAAAATCATTACGAAATTGTTCATTCTACTTTTAACAATTATGACACAATATCTATTCTACTCGCTCCACAGCTCAAATAGCTTGGCTCGTACTGGAATCACAGCCTATATTTGCGCACCGAGGCGGTTAAAGCGATGAGACAATGCAATTTGTTGGACGCGAGAAGTTTTATATGTTTTAAAAGAGAATTTCATTGTTTATTATGCACAAGTTAGTAGCTTTTGTCTGCTTAATAGCGATCTCAATTAATGGTAAAGTTATGAACTAACCTATGACGCATGCAGACATGCAAAAGTTAATAATAGTGCTTCGATGTATATAGGACACAGATAAAGACTAGGAAATGAATCGGCTGTTTTCTTAAAAGTGTTCTATATAAAAAGTTTCACGACCCATTTGGTGTTGCGGTTGAGACGTCGACTGTAAAACCAAGGGTTCCGGGTTCGATCCCCGGGCAGTACAAACATTTTTGTGCATGAAAATGTCTGTATGTAATGGTTTGGGTGTTTAATACCCAGACCAATCGTACATGTTCATGCACACAAATGTATGCCCGGGGATCGAATCCGGAATCTTTGGAGCAGAAGCTGACGTCTCAACCATTACACTAGATGGGCTGTTATGTCATAATAATATAACTCTAGATTAAGTATACGCATTTCATTTTTCACCACAACTCCCCACTAAAACCTATGTTACACTTGAGAAAAGTACTCCGTAAGGGTAAGCACTTTAAAGTACAGAATTTACATATTAAAGCTCCTATAATTAATTCAAGGTTATACAGAATTGAACTTTAACCCTTTGTGATAGGGTCTTAGGGCACAATAGTTTGGGGTCAGTTTAAAGTTGATCCGGGCGTAGAGGCTTGTCCGCATTGCGTAGTCTATTGTTGGCTGTATATAACGATATTCCGATTATTACAATGGGTGTTTATATGTATATAAAGTATGTATTTACAAAAAAGTATATAAGTATTTTGTCACACCATTGAGCGTCGGTGGCTGAATGGTCCTTCCTATTGGGAGGACGCAGGATCGAATCCCGCCGCGTACCGGTGGGTTCCCGAATTTACGAATATACTGTCGTTATCCGAGCCTTACGTTGAAGGAAAACGTAAGGAAACCTGCGCACGCCTGGGAAGAGATTCAAAGTTTGGTACGTACGGGTAGGCTCCTGTCCCTCGGTGGGGACGTTTAATGAGCTGATGATGATGATGATGATATACGTATTTATATGCTATACCTATCGAACAAACGGATCGTCTGATGATAAAACTGCGTAAAACCCAACATAACATTTGATCCCTTCTTACACGTCATGGCTATGGGGAGTTTGAGCAAAACACGCCACGTGAGCCCATGACTTTTACATACAAGTAGGCGCACTATTACAAGCTCCTCGCTTAATATGATGCTAGATGGCGCTGAATCATCATCATCAGCTCACCAAACGTGCCCACCGAGGAGCATACGTACCGATATAGGGTGCATAGGCCTTAGTCGTCCACCCGGGCCCAGTGCGGGTTCACGCACAACTTTTGAATCTATTCGCCGGCGTGCGCAGGTTTCCTCGCGAGGTTTTCCTTCACGGTAATAGCGCCGGATAACGTACATACAATTTCGAAAACACATTGGTACGTCATCATCATCATCATCAGCTCATTAAACATCCCCACCGAGGGGCACGAGCCCTACCGTATAGGGTGTTAGCTTAGTCGTCCCACGCGGCCCACTGCGGAATGGACGACTTCACACAACAACCTTCGAATCTCTTCGCAGGCGTGCATGAAGTTTCCTCACGATGTTTTCCTTCACCGTAAGAAGCGTCGGATACGTACATATTTTTTCGAAAATCGAAAATAATTCGGTACGTGTCGGGATTTGAACCTCAGTAGTAGGGCAACTGTGCACACCATTGGGCCACCGACGCTCTGTGTTGTTTTGTGAATGTCAGTGGATATTTATTTATTTTTTCTAAGCACCTAGGTCAAACCAAACTTGACTAAAAACAAAATCAGGAGGATCAGCGTTTTCCATTTTTCTCTTGCAGAAATTAGGATTCACACGAGTATGGCATAGACAACTCTAGAGCTACGACCTCGACGATTTAAACAGAGGGGTACTGACACAAGGTACGATATCAAAGCGCGTGTGGTGAAAATTATTCCGGACCACCTCTACTAGCGCGCTACGTAAAATAGTTTCCATAGACTAAATGTTGTGTTGCAGAAGGGACATAGAATTGTTGATTACTTCCCAAGGAAAATTAAATTAATCGCCACCTTAACCGCTTAACCTTAAAGATTACTGTAAAATTTATTGTAATAATACATAATTTGATATGTTATATTTTGTGTGTGTGTGGGTGTAAGAGTAAGTGTGCCTGAGAGAGTAATTGTGTGTGTGTAAGAGTGAGAGAGAAAGAGCTAGTGTATGTGTGTGTGTGTTAGTAAGTGTGTCTGAGAGAGTAAGTGTGTGTGTGTGTGAGTGAGAGAGAGAGAGAGAGCGGTTGTATGTGTGTGTGTTTATAATGGAGCATCAATGCCATTTTTTGCATCTTAAAATACTATTCGAGCACCTTCACTTAACTAAGCCATGCACACAAACCACTTACAACAAGAAAGACTAATTTATCACAGTTCAAAATCAAACATTCAAAAATCAAAACGCAAACCGAAAGTAAAGGGAGATCGTCGCATTAACTGCTGATTCGTCAGGGATCCCCAAGTCTCCAGGGGGTCCGACATAAACGAAGAGCGTCGCCGAAATTTATGAAGATCGCAAAAGTTCTTCACTGGGCTGAAGTTTGGGCTGAAGTTTCTTAAGTTGTTAGTTGGCAAGACATTTGCGGAATATGAAATCGTTCAATAGCAGTCTCAATTTACAGTTAAGATGATTGAAAGTCTATAATCGTCTTAGTGAAGTTCACTTTTGCTCTATCTATGTATAACTTCCAAATAGTTATGATCAGTCATGTCGCATCGCGTGAGCGTCGGTGGCTCATTAGTGTGGACTATTGCCTTCCGATCTCCAAGTCAAAGTCAAATTCTTAATCAGATTAGGCTTACAAAAGACTTATGCCGTCAAAAGACATAGCAAAATACAAATAAAAATAAATTTAAAATACCAAAGTAAAGCAACAATAATATTTTGATACTTGGAACAAAGCGCTTCGGCGTTTTGCCCATTTGAGAAAGAAGCACCCCGGAAAACTCAACAGTACAGCCTTTTTTCATTGTTTGATTTTATTGTACAGATACTGGAGGGCGCAGTTCAAATTTTGCCACGTAGCAATGTATTTTCGAAATTTAAGAATTATATGTACGTTTATCCGACGATCTTACGGTGAAGAAATACGTCGTGAGGAAACCTGCGCACGCCTGCGTTACTACAAAGGGTCTGCGTGAAGTTGGATAGTCCGCATTGGGCTCGCGGAAGACTAAGGCCTATACACCCTTTACGGGTAGGCTCGTAAACCTTCGGCGGGGACGTATAATGAGCAGATGGGATAAATAGTCATTCTTATCGAGTCGATATAGGTTTCTGAACTAAATATGATTATGCAACCAATATTAGGCCATTTCGATCGCCCTTTGCCATCCAAAGGGTTCTGGAAACATATTTAATTGATTTGACATGGATTTCGAAAAGATTGGGAGTCACTTAAGTACTATCTAAATATTTTTTTCTTTACGTACATAGTATTTCGAAAATTTGAAACCACTTTGGTAGCCGCCCTCCCGGTAACTATAACCTTTCCAGACCGATTTTCGGCCACGGCGACTGGCACCTAGTTGGAGCTGGTGATGAGATGGCTCGCATAGCCAACTTTTGCAGTAAATGTGCGCCCACAAGTATTGCAATTCAGCACGCCTTCAAGGATGGCAACAGTCCTCACAATTGAGCCACCGACGCTCTTAGAGAGACAGTATGATTATAAAAAACTTTAAATTTATTTCCAATCTATTTTTTAAACCAATAATAAACCTACACTTAACGAGTTTACAATAACTCGTAGAACTATTTCTCCCGAGTTCCAGATATTAAGACTTGCTTTGTGATATCAAACTCTAACGTTGAAGTAATAAGGATGTTACTCGAATAACCCCTTTGATTCGTCTCGTGTAATTTTACAGTACATTATAAAGCTTGTCGCGTGCTAGGAATTCAAGTTTAAATTCTTTATAAGGCTTAAATCTAGTATTTAATGTTACTACATTTCATATATAGTTTTACTAGGTGATAGACTCGATACTGAGTCGTCTAGGTAGGTACCACCGCAGTGCCAGATATCGTCCCTTGAAACACGAGTGTTATGCACTTTTGTGTTACGGGATGAGGGCACAGCAAGTGAAATTACCGGGTATAAGAGACCTAACATCTGTTGTCTCCAGTGACGGGCGCAGTGAGGTATTGATGGAGAATAATAACTGTCTATCAGTTGTTCTTCTCCTTAAATGCCGATCTGTCATGGTCAGGCGCATCACTTGCCATCAGGTGGGTCCTATGAACGGATAAGGATATATTAAGGTGAATTAATCCAAACTGTATCAAATTATCGCTTGTACATTTGTTTATTTATCGGACACATATCCGAATTCGCAATTACCAATTCCACCCAGACCTTTTATATCAGCGGACCTTGGCACTGAAAAGCTAGAAGAATGCAATTTGAAATGGTTTGACGGTACATTATGTTAAAACTTTAATTAAATGCAAAGAATTAGACGACCCATTTGGTGATGCGGTTGAGACGTCGGCTGCAATAGCCAGGGTACCGGGTTCGATACCCGGGCAGTTCGAACATTTGTGTGCATGAACATGTTTATGTGTAATGGTCTGGGTGTTTTCTATGTATAATATGTTTGTATTTACAAAAAAAAATATAAGAGTATGTTTATCCGTTGTTTAGTACCCATATAAATAATAAATAAATAAATAATAAATATCCACTGACATTCACACAGCGCCATCTAGCCCAAGTTAAGCGTGAAGCCTGTATTATGGGTACTAAACAACGGATAAATATACTTAAATACATTTTTTTTCGTAAATACATACATATTATACATGAAAAACACCAGACCATTACAAACAGACATGTTCATGCACACAAATGTTTGTACTGCCCGGGGATCGAACCGGAACCCTTGGTTCGGTTCGATCCCCGGGCAGTACAAACTTCAATTAAATGCAAAGAATTAGACGACCCATTTGGTGATGCGGTTGAGACGTCGGCTGCAATAGCCAGGGTTCCGGATTCGATACCCGGGCAGTTCGAACATTTGTGTGCATGAACATGTCTGTGTGTAATGGTCTGGGTGTTTTCTATGTATAATATGTTTGTATTTACAAAAAAATGTATAAAAGTATGTTTATCCGTTGTTTAGTACCCATAATACAGGCTTCACACTTAACTTGGGGCTAGATGGCGCTGTGTGAATGTCAGTGGCAATTTACATTTATTTATATAAAATTATTCTCATCATTACAAAAAAGAAAAAATAAAGGATGATATTTATCATCATCAGGCTATAACAGCCCACTGCAGGGCACAGACCTTCCCACACAGCATAGCGATGGGTTCAGCCGTAACCCAGCACGCGGCCCAAATGCGGATTGGTGTGCTAACGACTACCATCCTAAGGTTGTAGCCGGCACCGACGGCTTCACGGGACAAACGAACGCACGGAGTCATCTCTCTTTACGGATGATCAAATGATTCATCCTGCCATGTCTAATCTAAGCAGCATCATTATTATCAGCCTACCACGGCCCACTGATGGCCACAGGCCTTCCCGCACAGCTATGGGGAGATTGGGCTGTAACCCAGCACGCGGCCCCAATTCGGATTGGTGTGTGTTGACGACTACCATCCTAAGGTTGTAGCCGGCACCGACGGCTTCACGTGACATACGAACGCACGTCATCTTTATTTTCAGACAACCTGGTGATCTGCTTATAATTTCCTGATCAAACTGGATAAATTGGCACAAAGCGATGTTTTTTCGCCCTGCGTGGGCTGTTTAGGTTAATTATTTATTTATTTATTATTTATATATTTTAGGACAACCAACATAACAAACTATGATATTATTCATAATTATAACTTATTAATAACATAACCAGTGGTTCCCAAACTTATTTTGTCTACTGCCCACTTTGAGAATAAATATTTTTTTAGCGCCCCCATTGTTTCACCTATTTAAAAACCACTATAACTTCAAATTGAATTAATTAATTATTGAATTAATCATTTTCTTTCTGGGTCTCTTACCGCCCCCCTTGAGACCTGCAGCGCCCACAAGGGGGGCGTTATCGCCCACTTTGGGAAAGACTGGCATAACAAATCGCTGTTATACTTAAAGGCTGCCACGACATGCACAAATTTATGCCTTTTAATAAATTACTTAAATGACACATATTTAACAATTACATTTTTTTATTATAATTATGTCTGAATCAAAACTATTTTCCGGACCCAATGCATCCAATAACAAAGATTTAAATTTGCGTAGTGAGAATGACATATCATATTGTACTGGGGTTGTAGGTTGTGATGAAATGAAGAAAGAAAGAATAAATTATTATTTGGTTTAAAGTAACTTAATCAGTAAGTTAACTTATTTATGGTAACAAATGCAATATGTAATCATCATAACCACAAGTACATATAGGGTACAGCTATAGGGCTGAAGATGGCTCGATTTCTTCATAGCTATCCTCTGAAGTAGGCCGTTATAGGCTGATGAAAAAGCTGTTAGGTTTTCTGAAATAAGTAAATACATTTCACCAAGTTCCCGAAGGTTAAGCGACGAAGAGATGGTAAACACACTTTATGTCATATTTAGTTGATTTGTGTGACATAACCCCAAGTGAGAAGCAATTGTAGGACGCACTGCAGTCCTGGTTTTTGTACTTGGACTGTGCTAGGGTTCTGTGGACTTAATTGGAATCCCCAAAAGCTTTTAAATCGATGCTTGATGTGTAAGTGAGTGTTGAGTGTGTAACACTGTGTTTTTGTATGAAATAGAATAAACTTTTTACATCCTTATAACATTTTTTTATGTAACAATATGTGTGCTGTTTTCTGTAGAATTTTCTTTTCTTTGAAACACGACATTCCAGATTTGGATTCCAGTCCTACTACAATAACAGTGTTTAATCAAATATGGAATAATACTAATGCTTTTCCATGTATTTTACAGTTAGAGTTATTAATAGATTTATTTTATTATTTTGATTTCGGAATCCTTAATGTTCACAGGCCAAATAGTGGCCCGGTCCTTTGGATGGTGTGTGTGGGGTCGAAGCCAATAATAATCAAAATCAAAGTAAAAATAGATTTATTCAAATTCAACAGGCCACTGAAGCGCTTTTTATCAAAGCATCAAAATTCATATTTTTAGTTTAGTATTTTTAATTGTTTTTATTATATTTTTGTATATTTTTCAACGATCACAAGTGCTTTTTGTATGCCTAATTTGAATAAAGAATTAGTCTTTTTAAAAGCCTTTATAGAACTCGAAGAACATCAAAGCATACACAAAATAATATTATATAAAAACATGTAAACTGCAAAAGCAGAAATGAATTTTGATACTTCAAAAAGCTTATTTTGGCCGACAACAATATTATTATTAATAATTATTATTTTTGACAACAGCACAGAAGCACTTTTAAATGCATACATGTCTTTTGCACGGAGCTCTTTCACAGTCTCACTGTAGGGTAAATGTGTTTTGTCATATTTTTTTATGTTCTTCGAGTTTTATAATTCTATTATTAGGGCAGGCCTTCGTTCAGTAGTGGACGTTCTAGGTTGTGATGAGAGATGAAGAGTTTTAGTAATTTGTTTAAGTGGATTTTGACCATATTTTGATTATAAGTATTACCTAGTGAATCTGTAGGTTTAATTTTTTTGTCATATTATTTTGTCCACGTAACGGAAAGCGAAGCGTAGGCCGACCCCTAACCAGATGGACGGATGAGCTGGTTAAGGTGGCAGGTAGCAGATGGATGTCAACTGCAAGGGATCGGTCCGGGTGGAAATCATTAGGGGAGGCCTCATTCAGCAGTGGACATAATTAGGCTGAAATTATGATGATTTTGTGTATTTTTTTTAGTTCTATAAAAGCTTTAAGTAAGACTAATTTGAATAAATGGATTTTGAATTTGATTTTGATTATATTATGTAGTAAGCATATAGGGAGGTAGAGCTACGGAACCACAGAACCAAATTCCCGCTCAATGCCGCCCAACTTTTACCCTTTATTTATGGTAGCATTCAACTCTGATTTTTCCGGCACATTCCCGGGATGCCGCGCGATTCCCGGTGTCCGTTTTGCACTTATTTTATGGGATTCTGTTTGTGAAACGGCAAAGTAATACGCAATTTCACATCTGGCTTCAACGTACAAATTTATGTGCGGATATGCTGTATTGATTTGCCTTGAGGATTTTTAAGTATGAGGTTCGTTCGTTCGTTCGATCTGGAGGGTGCAGGTTCAAATCCCGCCACGTACCAATTTCTTTTCGATATTATATGTACGTTTATCCGACGCTCTTACGGTGAAGGAAATCATCGTAAGGAAACCTGCGCACGCCTACAAAGAGATTCAAAGGTTGTGCGTGAAGTCGGCCAATCCGCACTGGGCCCGCGTGGACGACTAAGTTCAAGTTAGAGAAAATAATAACTGATGTTGTTGGTCTCCTTCAATGCCGCTCTGTCATAGTCAGCCGTATCACTTACCATCAGTTGAGCGTCCTGACCGTCCTGTTCACTTTGTAACATAAAAAAGCAAAACGGGTAACACCCAAATTTAACGAGAGTAAAGTCGCAGGCAAGAGCTAGTATATATAGTTAGAAAATGTTTTGATATCTAAATAACTCCTTGCATATATCAAAGTATACGTGAAAACATATTTTCCCCAAGTTACGACCAATATTATTATGATATATGCCACTATATATTTTGTATCGGCTGTATCGTTGGCAACGAGATGTTATTGAAATATTATATTAGACACAGATTTCCCAATACAGGAGATGGGGCAAGCCGCATTTAAAGTGCGACAAATGTAAGCTCAATGAGCATACACTGGCTGCTAGTTTACGCTCTGTGAGACGAGTCAAGACGCACGAATATTAGAAAATATTACCGTTTTTTTTTCAAAATGCCATCCTGTGCAATTGTAACATGCCATCATCGCAATGAATCAGTAAATTTACCAAGAAATATAATAACTTTTCACAGGTAAGAACCGAAAAGAAATTGCGACACTGGGACTGCGTATAAACTTGGCGGCTTGTCCAGTCTAATTGTATATTCGGATGTCTGTGATATTAGATATCCTTTTATATGGTAAATGTTTTTGTTTACATACTCTTTGTTTGGTGGTAAGCAGATATGTTTTTTGGGGTGTAATGATCAATATGTTGTTACATATTTCATTGGCTTCCCTTTGAGCCTATCGCATTTCCGTACAGGACTTTTTGCAGAAAATATTTGGTTCTTTATTTGGTTTGATTTGCTTGATTGAATGCCTTGGTTTATTTATTTATAAGTATGCCAACAGTACATATACACACACACACACACATATACAAGTAGGAAAATCACAAATATTTTAATTTCTATTCTATCGGCATACACAGCATTCTTTAGTAACGATTTAGTTGGGATGGGGGGCAAAATCGTGGGTTCGAATCCCAGGATAGTGTTAGTAACTTACCAAACCGGCAAAATACCAGTTAGGACATCTCTCTTCAACCTATCGCAGTCCACTGCTGGACATAGGTCTCCCCAATTTCGCGCTAGATATTCGGCCTCGCAAGTCGTCGGTCCATCGAGCCGGAGGGCGTCCTACGCTACACTTGCCGAGACGCGGTCTCCACTTCAGAACTCGTCTGCTCCAACGGCCATCGGTTCTGCGACATACGTGACCAGCCCACTGTCACTCAACCTGCTGATCCGGCGGTCTATGTCGGAAAACCATTATAAACCATTTCACTTGGTAGAAATTTCTTTCGCATTAACAAATTATAGCCATAAATGCCTGCAAAAAGTGAGCACATTCCTATGTCTGTTCAACTTTAATAAAGGTGTTCCCGTACAAAACCAGAGGCATGTCGTGGAACGGGGCACACACACATGAGCGGTTTGTTGTGGGTCCCAATAAATTATGAAGAGACTAACACGGGATAGCTCTCTCCTTAGAACTTGGTGCGGAATACACGGGAATATGATACGTCGAGCAAACATTATCCGATCGATTAAAGGCAAGAATGAAATTTATTGACCTTGAAATTACATTTTAGGCTCTCTTCCTCTTTCTCTCTTCATCATGTCTTCCCCATTCAGCGCGAGACATCCCGGTCCTTCGCTCTTTTCATCCATCTTCTATTAGTGACTTTAACAAGTCGGTTAATCGAGCCGGATCTTATCCTTGCTTGCTTGCTATGCTTGCAAAAACGCAGTCTCCACTGCAAAACTCGTCAGCTCTAATGGCTATTGGTTCTGCAACATACTATGACCAGCCAAACCACTGCATCTTCTAACTGCTGATCCGGCGAGCTTTGTTGGATTTACTTGTCTTATGCATCATTTAATTTAAGTTTGACTAGGTGTGCCCCGCGGTATTATCCACATTATATGATCAGGAGCGCAGCTCACACGACGCACGCAATGTTTCACACATTGCTTTATTTTTGCAAAACAAAAATTATTATCTAAAATAAAGAAGAAGTTTTCATCAGATCAGCTAATTTTTCGTGGAAAATAATTTTTATTTATTTATTTATAGCGATCTGCCAAAAAATCTCGTCAAAATCCATCCAGCTGTTTCAGATATGACTTACCAGGAACAAACAAACAGACCCGCAAAAATATTTTAAATATGTTTCATTTTGGCTTATTATTGTTTCTGTTTTTGACCAATCTATGGTCAATAATTTGTAGCTTTTCTGTTTGTATTTTATGTGTTTGTGCGCTTAATAAAAAATCTTTTTATCTAATAACAATCAATATTTTTTGTATATTCAGCATGACGCAATACCAACCCTTGTGTACCCGTAAAGTCGGATTAAATAATAGTAAAATCGTTGCCAACTCTAAATTCAAAGAGCCCGCCAAGTGGCAAGCGTACCAGGACATAATTAATTTGAAAATTTGCCCCAGACTGAATTATACGCTCGGTTTTATCGCTGGTTAATTAAAAACGCAATTAGCCGGTGTCTGCTGAGTTTGGGGGCACACAAAAGTCTTATTATGGCTTAGAAAAGTGGGAAACGAATATCGCTTATATTAATTATCTATGTGGACTGTTGCCTTACAATCGGGAGTGCGCAGGTTGAAATCCTGCCACGTACCAATGTCTTTTCGAATTTTCTAAGTTTTATGTACATACGTTATCCGACGCTCTTAAGGTGAAGGAAAACATCGTGAGCGAACCTCACGTCTGTTATGAGATTTAAATTGCTCGTGAAATTGGCCAATCCGCACTGGGCCCGCGTGGATGACTAAGGCCTATACACCTTTTAGGGGTAGGCTCGTGGCTCTCGGTAGGGACGTTTAATGAGCTGATGATGCTGAACCATGTTGTATCGGAAAGCCTGCGACCTACAGTGGGACGGTAAAGGCTGATTTTTTTTATCCATGAGCATACTGTCAAACGATAATGTTGCCAAATAGTCCCTAATAGTTTCTCTTTTAAATCAGTACCTTAAATAGACAGAAAACTTTGCCAGAAACTAGTCAGATCCAAACTATACCAGAGTATAATTTGTCTGAATGCAAATAAAGTGGGAGCAAAACAAAGAGTTTTCTAAGCGAGTGCCCGGGACAAACGCACTGCCATAGTGGCTGCTGTAGGGTGTAAATGATTTATAAACTCTCAGGAATTGAAGGACTGCAGGAAAAGTATTTAAATTAATGTAGAGAAGACAAGACATACTTCAATGGTATTGCCAATGTATATATTGAGAAATTAAAATCAACAGTTTTTAAAACAGTGAAAAGTTCACAATGAAAATATGGAGTCAATTACAGTGCAGCCAATTATTGTAATTGGTACAGTATCCTCAAATAATGACGCTAAACAAATAACTTTACTACGGTAAGAACATCTGAATACTCTTTCATCAGCCTATGATGCCTATGCCTATGTCACACTGCAGCGATAAGTTTTCCAACACAGCATAGCCATGGATAGATTGGGCCGTAACCCACTACGTGGGTTCAATTTGGATAGGCGGGTGTTCACGACTACTATCCTAAGATTTACTAGGGATCAACAGTTAACTATGCCCTTCGATGTTTTTTCTTAAAAATAATAAATGTAGCGAACCAAAATGGGAAAAATCTTACAACGTTACTATCATTATACTGTCTTCCCTCGGTAACCGAACTCACGACACCAGGACGACCCCAACGTTCAGTCCACTACGCCAAGGAGGAATCTTAAAAGGTTGAGTAAAAGACTATTAGTAACAACCGATTAGAACCTTTACCTGGCTTTATTGTTGTGAGCAAGGCAAAGAGTGACAAAAAACTATTTTTGACGTTCAGTGATTTTTAATGTTTACTTGCTAATATAGATTTTCAATTGGTCTAGCAAAACGTTGACAAGCTAGTTGTTTCACTTACCAGTTTCCGAAAGGAATATGATTCTATAAAAGTATGTGATCGGGAGAAACGTGAATCAAACACCGTATGTAGCTAGAAAAACACTGATTTATTTTAACTAAGACGGTGAGGACGAAGTCACGCACCATACTTTTATCTACCCACTTTTACATATATAACAATTCCAATTTATATTATACTCAACTACTTAATAACACTGTTATAGGTAATTATATTTTAACTAATACTTAATATGATAAAAATTGTGAATATAATTTGATTTATATAATTATTTTGATAACAAGTAATATGATTCTGTACAAAACACATTTTTTTGTAAAGAGTGACTACTGAGTTTCTTGCTGTATTCTTCTCAGTGGTAAACTACGATCCGAACCAGTGGTAGCTTCATTTGACATTCATAAGTGTTCCGCAAGGACTTAAACTGAATAAACACTTCATTTTCATTTTCCCAACATATTTAATCGCTACAATGTTTAGCATGGACAACTAATAGAAAACTTAAGTCTTGAAGTCTCGGCTAAACATTCGAGGAGTTAAACACAAAAATGGTTCATCAGTCTTGCAAATATCCCACAATGTCTTGTACAAGCCCACACCCTACTCTCATGCAAACTATATGGCGGAGATGGAAAAATAACGTAGTTTCAAAGGCGAGGCGAGCAAAGGCCCGAGGCGAGACTTGCCTCGGTTATACTGTTTAGCCTTTTGCCCGGTAGCTTGTCTTGAGACTCGTCTGTTTAGCACAAGACGTTCTCTAAGTGGTTCATGTTATACGTATCACGGGCTGATTTTACACAATAATTATGCAAGATTTTGTAAGAATAAGAATATAATTATTGTCTCTCTTCAAACATTTAACAAAGAAAGATTCAAAATTTTAAAAAATCAAGTACTTTGAGACAAAGGGAAGGAGCTCAGTTGAGTTTGCAACGAGAACAATCCCGAGCATCGCTGTTTTTCAGCTACTCCCCTTACCCTCTGAGATGTTGTTAGAAGGCCTAGGTTATGCTTGGTTGACAATCTTTAAAATTATACAAGTATGGTGCGTTTTTACTATAAGATAAGTTAAATAATAATAAAGAAAAAACAAAAATTAAATCCTACTTTATTTCTGCCCGAACTTTCTGTGTGAACATGTAAGAGGTTTTTGTGTTGGTTATTGATTATTTGTAAATGTGTGTGTGAGCGTATGTGTATGTATTTGTTTATTAATTTAAAATGAAAAATGTTCTAAGAGCTATATTTGCTGCGTAGTTAGTGTCGAATAGTCCGCATACCAATTATTTTATTTTCTAACTTAAAATTGTTGAATGCTCCAAACTTCCCACCCCCATTTTAGCGAAATAGGGAGTTATAATTAGACCAAAAGTAGCCTACTCGTATGTCATTCTCCAGGTTACATCTATCACCATACAATATTTTATTTTACATATATCACTATACGAAATTTCATTAAAATCCGTTCAGCTGTTCAGGAGTGAAAGCGTAACAAACAGTCAGAGTTACTTCCGCATTTATAATATTAGTATGGATAGAGACCAATACAAACAGATATGTTCATGCACACAAATGTTTGTACTGCCCGGGGATTTAACCCGGAACTCTTGGTGTAATAACCGACTACTCAACCATTATACTACATGGGTCAGCAGCTAAATAAGTAAAGCGCCGAAGCGATTTTTTTTTTATCCTTTATAGGCAGACATTTGACCGCCATCTCACCTGATGGTAAGTGATGATGCGGCCGAAGATGGATCATGCCTGCCTAGAAACAGCCTATTCACTCTTGCCTTGAAGACGGCCAGGTTGTAATGATCGGGGAACACATAAGGAGGCAAAGAATTCCATTCCTTTGCGGTGCGCATTAGGAACGAGGCACCAAAGCGGGCTGTGCGGATGTGTGGAATGTCTACCACGCCTTTGCCTTGGTTAAATAAATAAAAAAAAACATATTTATTTCGGAATAATTTAAAACCGTTTAGGCTTAGCTTTCACGACAGAAGACGTTTTGGGGTTCAATTGTATATATACTAACTTATTTTAAATTTATTTTTTTCGCATTAATATCTTGCTTGGAAGTCTTTGATGCTGTAAAAAAAACAAATAGCCATCATCATCAGCTCATTATACGTCCTCACTGAGGGGAACGAACCTACCCGTAAAGGGCGGCCTTAGTCGTCCACGCGGGCCTAAATTTATTTATTTATAGGTTCAGCAACAGTATACAAATTAATATTAAAGGTTATTAATAAATTATTACAGTGTAGTTAAATTTGTTTACCGATAATAGCTAAACACAACATTCTCTTAGTCTAGACTGAGTTACTGAAGGTAATGTTTTAATATACAACAATATTGTTTAACCCTACAAGGCTCAATTTTTATTTAGTGTCTGATAAAAATATATAGGTTATAATAAGTGACCAGAAGGCAGGAAAAACTCATAGAAATAAAAATAAAACCATATTTTACGAAATAATCAACTTTTTATTTCAGTTCCACATGTGGTACACTGAGCCTTAAGTGTAATTTTTGGTATAAAGGTAGTTCCATTGAAAGATTATGGAAATAGAGTCTTTACACAAAATAACATAATAATTATATAAATTTTCACCGAGTTGTATAAAACAAAGATACTAACGACATCTTGGGCAAATAAATCACTACTATATTGCTAAATGTCAGTAGCTTCTATCCAGATGTCAAAAGATGTCTATAGTTTTATATCTATAGGAACGAAAATAAGACGTGTTCCCGATTTGGTACTGGGTGCCTTGTAGGGTTAAAATACAACAATTATTGTTATTTGACGACCCATTTGGTGTTGCGGTTGAGAGGTCGGCCGCAACACCAAGGGTTCCGGGTTCGATCCCTGGGCAGTACAAACATTTGTGTGCATGAACATGTCTGTTTGTAATGGTCTGGGTGTTTTCTATGTATAATATGTATGTATTTACAAAAAAAAATGTATATATGTATGTTTATCCGTTGTTTAGTACCCATAATACAGGCTTAACGCTTAACTTGGGGCTAGATGGCGCTGTGTGAATGTCAGTGGATATTTATTTATTATATTATAACAATACTGTGGGCAAATGCTGCTTTATCACTACAAGCAATCTCTTTCAGACAACCTTTAGGTTAGGACCAAAACAGGAAAAACAAGGTAGCGCATAAACTAATAAGCACAAAGTAATCAGTTAAAGCGATTACGTTACAGTACGACAAATATCTATGACGTAGTTTGTATTGAAGTGAGCTTACTGTTTTTTTTATTATAAGAATTTGTTTTATTTATCTCTGTTTTTATGCAATAGCAGGCAAACGAGCAAACGGCTCATCTGATGGTAAATGTCACCGCCGCCCATGTACATTTGCAATACCAGAGGGCACTGAAATGCGTTGCCGGCCTTTCAATAGAGAAAACGCTCCTTTTTTTAAGGTCGCCAGGTCGTATCGCTCAGGAAATATCTCCGGCAGCAAATGATTCCACAATTTCGTCGTTTGTGCAAGAAATTACGACTGTAAATAACTTATTGTAAATCTTTTCAGAATATAAGTAGTCATATGTATTGATGTTGACTAATTAACATTAACTAATTAACAAACTTTATACTCGTTAATTCGAGGCTTACAATCGATGTAATCCTACATAATTAACCCCCAATACCAGGTATCATTGTCGGCCATATAAACGTCACCCAGGGCGGCTATTCCGCCCTCCCGTGTAGATTAGCGAACGAATTTATCGCAAACGTAAGTGTGAGCTTATCCCAACGGTATAATTAACTAGCTCATAGGTAATGAGTGTTTAGGCATGTTCACTTTTCCTATTTATATGGAATATACTGTTAGCTTGTATTTTCTTATTTACAGAATACATAATTCATTGTCAGCTCATAAACTCATTACCGAGGGTCACAAGCCTACCCGTAGCGGGTGTATAGGCGTTAGTCATCTACGCGGGCTCAGTGCGGATTGGCCGATTTCACGCACAACCTTTAAATCTCTTAGCAGACGTGCGCAGGTTTCTTCACGATGTTTTCCTTCACCGTAAGAAAGAAAAAAAGATTTTTTTTAAGAGCGTTGGATTAACTTACGTTTAATTTCGAAAACTCATTGTTACGTGGCTGGGTTTGAACCTTCGCCCTCCAGATCGGAGGATAATTAAAATTAAGATATTTAAGATTTTTTTTCCATAGTTCATCATCATCATCAGTCTATTAGTGCCCACTACAGCTCACAGGCCTTTCCGCTTAAAATAGCTATGGGGATTCAGAGTTGCAAACAGTAAAATAGAAACAACATTCATACAGTCAAAAGTGTAAGACCTCGACCTTATTCGTTGGTTCTCCCGATTTTATCGCACAGTACTATTCACACTAACCGAGTTTCTTTCTAACCCCTCCGTACAGTTTGGAGTGAAAAACTTTTAAAATTTACTTTCGAAGTGCCTTGTTATACTGAGACGCTTGGTGTTTTGTGCTACCAATGTTCCTTTAGTTTGGAGTGTTGGTATTGATGTTTACATATATTTTTGACTGCCTCCTTGGTTCAGTTCTGAGCCTTAAGTTCTAAATGCTGCGTAGTATGGAGGTCGTGATTCAAGCCCCAACTAAGCACCTAGCATGTAATATGGGTATTAAACAACGGATAAACATACTTATACAACTCTTTTTGGATATAACCAAATCATCTAAGTAAAACATCGTCTCTAGTCACTTAAGTAATTTATTCTTAAGCTAGCACCATAGTTTTTACTCCGCTTCTCTGTATGTTAGTTGAGTAGCAGAGCTGTTTACCACGTTCTAACAGAAGGTATATAGAATAAAAATGCATAAACTTATATATTTATTGAGATTTGAAGAAAACCACTCGATGTTCCGGGAATTACTTTCAAAAAGCCATTATCAGATGAAAAGTTCAGAGCAATGTTGATGAAAACATACTTCTTTTAACAGTTATTGGTTTTCTTCGAAACCGCATATGTTTTGGGAAGACGTATCATATAAAGACTGATAGCTATCTGAGCTCGTCACTTACCCCGTGAAGCTGTAAGGGCCAATAGCAGTAAGCATTTACAAAAAAAGGCGTATCATTGTTAGAAATAATATAAGCGGAATAACAGTCTTGTTTACTGTATACATAGATAAACAACAAACTGACTAGATATATATGACTACTAGCTTTTGCCCGCGGCTTCGCTCGCATTAAATTCGGGATAACACGGTACTTGCATTTATCACTATACATACGATTTCCCCTCCCTCCAACTTTGAAGGTTTCGGGGTCAATTTCAGAATTTTTTTAGCAAAAATATGTTATAGTGAGCTAACCTTAAAAGATAGACATATGCTGTTGCGGACTTTTTTGTAGACCATTAAAAGCAAAACAATACTCTCATACATGACTTTTGTGTAACTTTAACCGTTTACGCAGCGTACGCAGCGGAAGCTCCAAGTATGAAAAAATACCCCCGATTTTGAAACATTCTTCATTGCTGCTCCGCTTCTATTACTAGTAGCGTGATGATATATAGCCTATAGCCTTCTCGATAAATATGCTATCTAACACTGAAAGAATTTTTCAAATCGAACCAGTAGTTCCTGAGATTAGCGCGTTCAAACAAACAAACAAACTCTTCAGCTTTATATATTAGTATAGATGTACAATCACTGAGAAATATTAGCCAAAAAATCTCCCAGCCGCTGGATACAAACGTTGAATTTTTGTTGTATTAGTTAGTTTTAATATAAATCAATTTAATTTTAGTTTAGTTTATATTTGAATCATCTGAAAATCCCCTCGCTACAAACATTAGTGGTTATTTGTATGGGATTTGATAAAAAATATTGTAACAATTTTTGATATGGTAATTGTAAATAAATAATATAAATGAGATAAAATTATTCAATAAAATTTTGACCTTAACACGTTACTAAAAGGGTACAAAATCAAAAACACGAGCATACACTATGTTACTACGACATGCAGCGAGCGACGTGGTTATGAATGAAAAATCTGCCCAACTGACGCGATGAGCAGATGCCTCGGACACTTTGCGTGAGATTCTGCATCTATTTTGTTTATTATTTAAGACTCTCTCTCTCTCTCTTCAATCTATTGCAGTCCATTGCTGGACATAGGTCTCCCCCATTTTGCGCCAGACATCCCGGTCCTCCGCCTGTTTAAGACTGTATAACATAAAAACATTACAATCCCTAAGTATGACAAATACCTAAGAAGTATAATTGTAACATTGAGTCTTCAAGACAAAGTGCGTGGAAAATTGTTTCTATTCTCCCTCCTCGGAATAGAAACTTTCTTTTAGATAGAGTTTTCTTTAAGACAACGGTAGTTTTAATTATATAAAAAAAACAAGTAGGCATCGCGCAGGTAAGTAAGTGGCAATTATTACCTTTAAAAATACAATGTCGAAATTAAAATGGAGCTATGAGTGTAATTTTTCTTGGAATCCTTTATTAAAACATCACGATGAAACATTTCATCATCATCAGCTCATCAAACGTCCCCACCGAGGGGCACGAGCCTACCCGTATAGGGTGATTAGGCCATAGTCGTCCACGCGGGCCCAGTGCGGATTGGACGACTTCACAAACAACCTTTGAATCTCTTCGCAGACGGGCATGAAGGTTTCCTCACGATGGATGAAACATTTATGAAGCTTTAATTTAAAACTGACTGAAATAAATTATTGTTATATTAAGTGACAATAATATTAAGTGTATGTCGTGTGGTGTGGCCTTCCGACCTGGAGTGTGTAGGTTCAAACACCCCCACGTACCAATGTGTTTTCTAATTTTCAAAATGATTTGTAGGAATGACATACAAATAAATGTATATTTAATGTAATTGTCAGTTTCGTAACATAGGTAGCCAACTACTACACCATTCATCTCATCATCAGCTCATTAAACGTCCCCGTCGAGGTGCACGAGCCTACCCTCACGCGGGTGTATAGGCCTTAGTCGTCCACGCAGGCCCAGTGCGGATTGGACGACTTCACGCACAACCTTTGAATCTTACCGCAGGTGTGCGCAGGTTTCCTCACGTTGTTTCTCTTCACCGTAAGAGCGTCGGATAACGTACATATAATTTCGAAAATTCACAAAACTGGTACGTGGCGGGATTCGATCCTGCGCTTTCTCGGTAGGAATGCAACAGTCCACACCATTGAGCCACCGACGCTCTTAGTACACCACTATTTGCCGTTAATTCTTAAATTATCTTTCTACCTCTTCAACCTATCGCAGTCCACTGCTGGACATAGGTCTCCCGTATTCTGCGTCAGACATCCCGTTTTTCTCATCCAGCCTCCACCAGCGACCTTTCGCAAGTCGTCGGCTATCGGGCCGGAGGGCGTCCAACGCTACGCTTGCCGAGACGCGGTCTCCACTCCAGAACTCGTCTGCTCCAACGGCCATCGGTTCTGCGACATATGTGACCAGCCCACTGCCACTTCAACTTGATGCTTAGTTATAATCTTCTTAGTCTTAATTCTCAAATTATACTTACGCATATAAGTAAATTTAATTACACACTTAGTGTAATATACAAGTGATCTCAAGAAATGCTTGCATTGACGCTGATTAATGAGCTTCCAAAATGGCCGAAGTAATTAACGCTGTAAACTGCAACCATTTGAAACTAGTTAAGCAAGGATTTGGAAGGTGAATTTGGTATCTTGGGTAAAAACTTAAGGCCAAGTCATAGTTTAGTTCTAGAGTAGTTACGAACTGTAAATGATTGATTTGGTAAAATAAAAACGAAAATTTGATTTTGTCTATGATGGTTGTATAAAATGTTTTTTTTCGGTTTAAAGCTCCAAAGTCCGTTCGTCATTAGTTTAATTACAATAAAATAAATGAATAATAAAATAACTAAATATCCACTGGCATTCACACAGCCCCAAGTTAATTGTGAGTTATGTATGGGTACTAAACAACGGATAAACTTGTTTTGTAAATACATACATATTATAAATAGAAAACACCCAGACTATTACAAACAGACATGCTCATGCACACAAATGTTTGTCCTGCCGGGGATCGAACCCGGAATCGTTGGTGTAATAGCCGACGTCTCAACCATTACACCAAATGGGTCGTCGAAATACCGCTAAGAGCACATCTATTCCAAGTCAGTTTGTGTTTCTGCCCAGGTAGTTTTTTTTGATAAAAAATAAAGATAAATCAATGCTTTGAAAGGTCGTGGCTGCAAACCGACGTTTGTTTCAAAGCTAGAATTATTCGATCGTCAACCAAACGGCTAGTCGTTACGCCATCAAGCCTTCATGTTTGTCCTTACTCCCTCTCTCTTTCTCTCTTCAACCTATCGCAATCCACTGCTGGATATAGTTCTCACCCATGTGTGCTCACATTGTGTTTCAATATCCATACTAATATTATCAATTTGGAAGTGTGCGTCTTTTTTGTTCGCCTTTCACGGCAAAACAGAGACACTTACTTAATACAGTAGTAGATGGGATGTAGAGTGCTATAGCTACTATTTATCTCTTTCTAATTCGATACTTCTTTGAAATGGGTGGTGGAAGTCTGTACGGAGCATTTCGCAACGTTCAATGTAGAAAGCTAAAAAATGTAAGGTTTGCGGTCTATTTTATACTAACACAAAAACCGTGTTTTATATCATGTCGGCCCCAAACTCTTTAAATTAAATTTTTTAGAGACATTTTTAAGTAAAATCAATACGTACTAATGTGTATAAAAATCTATGTTGCATACAAAAATTTTACAAACAACTCTTCAACTATGATAAGGACACAACTGTTCTACTTTGGGCATCGGTGGCTTAATGGTGTGGACTATTGCCTTCCGATCTGGAAGGCGTACGTTCAAATCCAACCACGTATCAATCTCATTGCGAATTTTTAAACGTTAACCGGCGCCTTACGGTGACGGAAAACATTGTGAGGAAACCTGCGCACACCTGCGAAGAGATTCAAAGGTTGTGCCGCTTTTTTGGCCCGCGTGGATGACTAAGGCTTATACACCTGCGGTCGGGACGTATAATGAGCTGATGATGATGATTATTTTCAACTTCGGACTAATAAACACACCTTACCCAAGTAATCGAATCCGGGTTGGCTTATCGTTTAAAGAATTATATTAATAAAGAATATAAATATCCACTGACATTCACACAGCGCCATCTAGCCCCAAGTTAAGCGTGAAGCCTGTATTATGGGTACTAAACGACGGATAAATATACTTAAATACATTTTTTTTCGTAAATACATACATATCATACATAGAAAACACCCAGACCATTACAAACAGACATGTTCATGCACACAAATGTTTGTACTGCCCGGGGATCGAACCCGGAACCCTTGGTGTTGCAGCCGACCTCTCAACCGCAACACCAAATGGGTCGTCGTTGAAAGAAATTATTGAACTACCTTTGCCGGTTTACCATTTATTCAACATTCCCTAAGGCTGCGTATTATTCCCGACCATATACTTCTGTGGACAATAAGGGAATTTCGCAGTCCAGTAGCTACCAGACCTTCGATAATAAGAGTTATTGTTTGATACAAATGAAAGGAAATATTCTTTCAATCGCCCATTACGATGGTTCCCATGTCAAAACAAAGGCCGTGTTAGTAGAGAAAATATTAAATGCTGTCGTCCGGTTGGACGCTAAACTATCCTTTTAATATTATCATCATACTCAGTTCATTACACGTCCCCACCGAAGGGGAACAAGGCTTACCAATAGTATTATATAATTTGACATAAAATGAGAACCATGTAAAACTCATTTCAAAAAGAGGTAACAACACGAGTTTCTTGCCGGAGTCTTCTCGGTAGATAACAACCAGAGGGTTGTAGGGAACCGGTGGTAGATGCATTAAAAATAACTTCTTGACGATTCGAAAGTGTAATTTTCGAGTTTGAATTTAGCCCTACGGGGATGTGTTGGCCTTAGTCGTCCACGCAGGCCCAGTGCGGATTGGCCGTCTTCACGTCCTTTGAATCTCTTCGCAGGCGTGCGCAGGTTTCCTCACGATGTTTTCCTTCACCGTTAGAGTGTCAGAAGAACGTACATATTATTTCCAAAATACACGTGGTGGGATTTGATCCTGCAATCAGATTGGAAGGCAACAGTTCACACCAATTAGCCACCGATGCTCTTAATGATATTTTAAGCATGGATGGATGTTTGTTATTCTTTAACTCAAAGACTACTAAATGTATTTTGATGAAATTTTACAATAATAGTTATCAAAATAATATAACGATAAGTGCCAAGTAAGAAAATATTTTCCACATAACTTATGACGACCCATGTGGGCAATGGTGGAGACGTCGGCTATTACACTAAGGGTTTCGGGTTTGATCCCCGGGCAGTACAAACATTTTTGTGCATAAACACAAATGCCTGAGTTTTTAGTTCTATGGATATCATCTATGTATTTAATAAACAAAGGTACATATATAAAATGTTTATCCATTGCTTAGAATTGGGGCTAGATGGCGTTGTGTGAATATCAGTAGAAATTTATTTATTTACTAAATCTACAGCATAGCATTATGTGTGCGTCCGCCTTTTCCCTGCGAAACGCGAGCCGAAAACAATAGGTCGGTCATTTCACAAACTTCCCAGAGCCACGCTCCGCGTACTGCCACTGGGAAAGTGAGAAAACGTGCAATTACAAGAGTGACCGGTTAATTGTATGCTGGCTTACTATCGGTCGTATAAATCTTGTTAATTGTAATTTTAATTGCAGCTTTAATTCCACTATTATATTCTACTTTGTCAACCAATTATCTTCACTGGATGCAATGCGTTTTTGATTGCAGCTTGATAGTAATTAATGTTATTAATATTATAATAATAAATATCCACTGACATTCACATAGCGTCATCTAGCCACAAACTAAGCATTATATTGAAACTAAACAATCCGTTCGTTCCGATTGATCCGTTCAGTTCGATTCGTTGTTTAGTTTCAATATAATGCTTAGTTTGTATATATAATATATATATATATATATATATATATATATATATATTAATATTTATATATTATATATATATACTATATAATTATGAGTAGGGTATGCAAAGCGAGTGACACTTACCGCAACAATCAATAAATAATGATAATTTTTGTTAAATTGAGTACTGTTGATGACAGCAGATCGCCAATGGTTTCAAATCTGTAGAGGGAAATTGGTGAATAAGTGGGAATCATTTAATATGTTGGCGATTTTCCGAATTGTTTGGTCGAACATTTTTTATGTTATAAGTGTACAGGACGGTCTGTACGTTCACCTGATGGTAAGTGATACGCCAGACCATGACAGAGCGACGTTGAAGGAGACCAACAAGTGATAGACAGTTATTATCCTCCATCAACGCCGCCTGCGCCCGTCACCGAGACAACAGATGTCAGTCTCTTTATACCGGTAATTTCACTAGCTACAGTGCCCTCATCCCGAAACACAAAAGTGCATAACACTCGTGTTTCCCGGGACGATATCTGGCACTGCGGTGGTACCTACCTAGACGACTCAGTATCTAGTCTACCGCCTAGTACATGGTATGTACTGCTTATTTGCATATAGTGCACGCCACTGCTCTGTACTATGTTAGAACAAATAATAATTTGAATAGAAACCTACATCAAAAAACGACGTATTAAATATTCATCTTCATCACATAAATGTTTTGCTCGGGGATCGAACCGGAACCCTTGGTTTAAAAGTCGCATAAAATTACTTCACATAATCGCAAGTATTTGACCATAACATAAGTGTAACTTAACATTTAAGTACAATTGATAGGTTACTCGATGCATTACATTGCTGCTGAACAATACACTAGAAATGGCGTTTTACGATATAACACTATAGTGTTGCCAATAATCAACAAGCTCGTGAATTGTGGACTTCCTTAATAACTTGTTTATAGAGCAGGGTTGACTCGCCTTGAAAAATTAAACTGTGACTACGGTTACTGCAAAGTGACCGAAACATCGTGCAGCTTATGCGATAATTTCCTATTACTA
>PQWD01011695.1:0-80061 GCA_019425675.1 Leucinodes orbonalis | reverse complement strand
TTGGTAACTTTTTTTTTGGATTACTATTGGATACATGGTACGCAATATCTTCAGAAGGAATTTATTTATAAACGAATTTGCCAACATAAAACTTATAAAGAGAAGTTTGGGAATTTGCTATGAACTCTTTAAAGGGAAAATCATAAATTCGGCAAGATACAGCAAGGTTTTGTTTAAACTTTGATAAGTTTTAACCTCAAAACAAAGGTCGGAGTTAGGTTTTATTAAATACATTATGATCATATTTCTATTGTTTGACTATTAAGCAATATTATGAGAAATAAAACATTTTTCTTAAAATTTGCATGGCTTAGAAGTAGAGTTTAGATTAATTTAGTTCTTAAAAATCTAATATCGGTTAGTTTTCTATAAACCAACATACAAGGTTCATCAGAAAGCCACTTTTTATGTCACTGAATAAGTTTTTTATTAAACGCAGGACAGCCATAATTTATCAAAAGAGTAACGAGTAATTTAATTTATATTTTTACGGTAAATCACCTATTTCTTATGTAAGTAGACAAAAAATACTTTTGAACTTTTATTAAGAAAAGCGAGTTAAAAAATTTCAGTTTACAAGTTCTATAATTATTCAATACATTAAAAATATATAAAGACGAAATTTATAATTGGAGCATAGACTATGTAAATTGATCAAATGGTATTTGTTTCATAATAAGAAAATTTATTGGAAGTTTACTTTTGAATTGCTAATTAACATAATGTTCCCTTTTTCGTTTGAAGCTGCGCGTGATGAACACAGGGAGTTAGAACTGTCTGTATTATCACGCGCCGCGCCGCACCTTCACGCGCTTGAATGGGCGAGGTATGTTTTAACCGTTTTAAGCCGGTAACTTCAAAGTACTTATAAGGCGCGGCGCGGCGTGTGCTTACAATATTAAACTTCTTAATTTCCTCTTAGCTATACATGTCGTCATCAGCTCATTTTAAACGTCCCCACCGAGGGGCACGAGCCTACCCGTAATAAAGGGTGTCATCACGCGCGCCCAGTGCGAATTGGACGACTTCACGCACAACCAACTCTTCGTAGGCGTGCGAAAGTTTCCTCACGGTGTTTTCCTTCACCGTAAGAGCGTCGATAACATACATGTCGTTTCGAAAATTAAAAAATACTAAGTGGCTGAATTGGAACTGCACCCTCCCTATCGGAATGCGACAGTCCACACCATAGCCACCGATGCTCAAACGTTCGTCTTTACATGAGCGTGAGTGGAACTACCACACACAAGTTGTTTATTTGAAGAGTCATGTATTTAACTTTCGTATTTTATAGTAACTTAACTAACCTGTTAAACCAGTCGTCGGTATATCGAGGGTAGGGAAACGGATCGTTGCTGCTGAAGTCATATGACGCTCTGCATTCTGTAACAAAATAAATATGTTTACTTCTCTTTTAAACAAGCATCTAACCGAGATTAGCCGTTTGGTGTGGTGGCAGATTAAAATACAATTGTCAACACCTCATTCCTATGGGTGATATAAGAAGCGGCATGAAACATTCAGCAAAAAATCTGATTCTTTTTTTTGAACTGATTACTGCTGTTTGCCGCAGATGGCCTTTGCAGCTTCACCGGGCAATTGGCGAGCGCAGATGGCTCTCAGCCTTAACCAGCAAAAAACTGATATCAGCGCTTCCGTTATAGGTTCTGCTGTCTCATTCTCTAAGTGTGAAGTTTATGGTAGAAGTCTTCACCATCGGTGAGAATACCCTGAGCCCAGCAGTTGAATGTCTGGGCTTATAAAGTAGATAAGAAAGTTAACCCTATTTAATGAGCGACAAAATTTAGTAGATGTAGCTTAATATGTACATATACCTTATAAAACATTTTTATAATAAGACATTATTTTAGATATTTTCTCCTTAGTAAAACATACTCTTATTTGCTAACAAAAAGGGTTAGCGATCAAGCAAAACCGTCTTCCTAGTGGTATATTGCCACTCCTTTTAAATTAACACATATGGAACCTACCGAGAAGTAAGTCCTAGTTAGTTCTGGATATTAGTATTGTCACAGCCTGATTCACACTTCAGCAAGTGTGAATCAGGCTGTGACAATAACTTATATCTCATATAACTTATAACTGTAAAATTAGAGAAAACTTTCAAAACAAAATTGAATAACCTACGCAAACAACGTTATACACGAGCTTACTTGTGTAAAAAAGTATACCCTTATTCTGAAGCTGCATGATAGAACTAAGGGTCGACCCCGACTCCTACACCAATTTCGCAAAGCCAACTCTATGGCAGTTTTTTCTTTTATAGGAGAGTGTTTATCTAACTGCGAAATTGGTTCACAAGTTTAAAGTCACTCAACGCGCAATGGAGCGAGCTATGCTTGGAGTCTCTAGGGATAAATTAGGATTAATTTAATCAGAAATGATTTAATCCGTAAGAGAACTAAAGTTACCGACATAGCCCGCCGGATCAGCAAGTTGAAGTGGCAGAGGGCTGGTCACGTATGTCGCAGAACCGATGGCCGTTGGAGCAGACGAGTTCTGGAGTGGAAACCGCGTCTAGGCAAGCGTGGCATAGGACGCCCTCCGGCCCGATGGACCGACGACTTGCGAAATGTCGCTGGTGGCGGCTGGATGAGGAAAGCGGAGGACCGCGATATCTGGCGCAAAATGGGGGAGACCTATGTCCAGCAGTGGACTGCGATAGGTTGAAGAGAAGTGTTTTATTTCCTAGGCTTGAAACTAGGCATGTTCAGATGAGATAGAGTAACACCCACATATCAATAACATCAAGGTCTGTTTTTATCGCGTCATCTCGTACATTCGAGTTTATTGCAGCAAATACTTGGTTTTACGCGCATTGTAAAAGTTAATCAACATCTAAATAAAAACCGGGGTAGATCCCTTCTAGATAATAACAGGGTTTTTATAACGATTCTCAATTATTTCGAAGATTTTATGATTATAACCCAGGTTTAATAAAAATTCGAAAAGTAAAGTTATGTGTAATAGGTACTTAGTTAGCCATAACGATATAAATGCAAGCGAAACATTTCAGCTAATCAAGATGGAAGTTAAACACTTAGGTAATAAAATTACATAGCCACCACTGTAGAGTCAGTCTTTTTAGAAGAAATAAGTTAGCATACAAACAAACAGTCCATTGGTGAAAATAAAGAAGAGTGATTTTATTTTTAGAAAGAAGTCAGTTCCGATTAAATATCACATCGTGACGGCAGGCTGTGATTGATAAAGTTCCCTTAGGAATCGGCTATTTGTTCTACACTAATATTGTTATAGACAAATTATAATGATAGAATTACCGTTGTTTTTAGAAGCTCCAAAGATAAACCTCTGAGGGATTATACGTAATAAGGAAAACTTGGCGTTTGCTTAGCGTATTAGGAAAGTACGATATTATTAAGGTACGATCAACAAAAAATATTTATTGATGTTTCTTGGAATTACAAAAATATGGGAATATACATATTTTTATAAAAGGGTTAGCAATGAGGCAAGCAGTCTACCTCGTTGAAGAGAATATAAAGTAGCTATGTACTTAATAGACGGCAGCAATTGTATTATTTTCTTTAAAAGATTCACAGAATATAATGGGTTTTTTAATAAGGAGACATTAAAATAATTTAATAATAGTGAATACATTCACAGGTCCGTAGCTAAATGACAAAAAATGGAGCCCTTACACATTATTCCTTATGTCTGTCTGTCTGTCCTTACGTCACAGCGACTTTTCTCCGAATTTATAAGAACTAATCGCTTTTGCCCGCGGCTTCGGTAAAATTCGGAGTAAGCACGGTGCTACAGATGATATACGTTTTTCCAACGCTTTTTAGCTTCCTACCTTGAAAGCTTCGAAAAGCCCTATATATAGCTCCTCCCTCCTCAACTCCCGCGATAGTCCCGCTTCTTAGAATTAGACAAAAAGGAGCTGATCGTTTCCAATAATCAACATACCAGATTTCACCAAAATCCGTTCAGCCGTTATCAATGCGATCAATCCGAAAACGATTTCTCGAACAATTAAAATAAACCTTAATGCTGGTTACTTCCAAAATAATTTTTAAAAGAATTTGAAAAATTCGTATTTTATATCTAGTATTTGAGATACCTTTTTAAATATTTTTTTAAGTACCTATCTTGTAACTAGTATCTAGATACTTTGTATATACATCTCTCGCTTTAGCAGCCGCCAATAACAATAACACTCGAGAACAAATGGAACACCATCTTTTGTTTTATTTCAATGAATTGAAAAGCATTGAAATTTCTCCGCCTTCAGTTCTTTGTTTAAACCGCAAAACGATACTTTCTTGCTAGCTTCATTAATATAATGGTTATTTAACACCAACACCTTGGTTTCGAGATTTGCATCATACTAGTATTTTTAATGAAAATGCTTTATTCATAGCCGCTTCGGATTAGAATTCTTAAAGCCTCATTTAAAAGGCCCTTTTCGCTTTTTATAATTCTCGACGTAATTGTAATAAGATCTCCTTTGGTTGTTGCTTTTAATCTGGATACTCGGAGATTATTTTTAAATATAGATAAGCTGTCTTAAGCAGCGTTAGCTTTGTAAATGAATTCAGGTTGTTTTATCAATTATATTTTATTTAATTTGAATTATCAAAATAGACTTTATCGCGAAAGAACTATGAAAAGTATTAGGTTGTACTTATTAGCAGAAAAAAAATGTTCCATGGTTTTTAATAAAGTTTACGCAAAATAATATTAACGTGACCCTTTCAGATGATTTGCATCTTTATTAACGAGTTACAAAGTTCAAATCGGCTAACTTTGTTAATCAGTACTGTTAAAGTTAAGAAAATATTTACTCCCGTTCTCCTTAGCTTCTACACTCCATTTGGTTCCAATCAAAGTTAGACCGTTCCAAGTTAGCAGGTTTCATTAAAGGCGAAGATTGTATTCGTTTATCAGAATAATATAGGTATTATTTCAATGGTTTCTCAAACTTCATCGTTAGGTACCTTACAAAAGTTATGTATAAGAAGCATAGAATATGTGATTATCGTAAATAACCCTTTTATTCCAATTGCGATCGTTTTTTTGTCGATACACGTCAGGTGACAACGCTCTCCCACGAGTGCTATGTACGTATTTGTGTTTGTTGACACTAAGTCACGTTTATTAAAACCAAACTAACGTGTGAGTAAATTACCAGTGTACGAAATATAGGCGTAACGTGCCATGGTTGAAATCAAAATGAGTTTTGGGGACCAGATTTCGTGAAAAAGTATCAGTTTGCATAAATTAAGAAAAATATTAATTGAAAGTTATAATATATGCATGCCTAGGACAGGGCAGATTGTAGTTTGTACTATTATACAATTTATACCATACTTTATTAGACATGTGCTGTGCAAATAAAAATTTTTTTATATTCTATTCTATAAATTAAAGCCCAAAAATTTATTATTCAAATATAAACTTTTTTACTATTTTGTTCACTACAAAAAAAGAGAAATAACAAAAATTACTTCCGTTATTCAAGTAAATCTATCGCGCCTTTTGAGATCCACACCAATTTTTCTTTATTAATTGATATCATTTTCATTGCAGCATAGTAGGACATCGATTGCTGTACGACTCTATGTAACCAAGTCATCTGACCATTCGTTAACAGTTTTTTGGTAATTATTGAAAAAAACAGTTAAAATCCCATACGTATTCTTATAAAAGTTCTTAAAGAAATAAAACCCAAAAATGATAGGTTCAGTTCATAGAAAACAAAGCAATACATGTTAATCGTAACGAAATACTACAGTACCATAGATACTTTATAATATAAGGATGGTTTTTAAACATATCGAATTACAATATTTTTCTAGTGATTTTCTGGACAACTTGGAAAAATATAAAACCCCTTTTTACTTAATAATACTTACATAGTTATACTTCAAGTCTGGATGCATGTAGTCAACACCTGAAACAAATAATTCAAATTCAGAATACCGTCAACATTAAACATTGAAACAGATGATTCAAATTTGGAATACGGTTGGCATTAATTAAGCATGGAAACTGAATTCATATTTAGAATGCGGTTTGCAATAATTAGCATGGGAACAGATTATTCAAATTGAGAATGCATTTGACATGTAGCATGGAACAGTTAAAGTAATCTACATTCAGAATGCGAATTGTGATCGGCATGCTAAAGCATGCGAGAAGATTATCATAGGTAACAGAATTGTAACCTAAATAATAGCACCTTTTTCGAATATTTAGAAATCTGTTTGTAATTTTTAAAACCAGCTGAAGTTACATTTTCTTTAATTATTGTTCTGCACCAGAACTTGACCATATTGACCTTAAGCAAATAAAAGAAAAAATAGTTTAATTTGATACAAATAGACGCACACATAATTTGATACAAATACGCGCACATGATAATTATTTCAATTGACGCACATCTGAACTAGGCAATCGGCAATCACCGAATGCTTTTAACCACAACTTTAACATAGACTCATCACCCTAACTACGCCAAATTAGGTAAGATTAATTATCACTCATGAGGCCATAAAATTAAGATATGTATTGTTGTAATATTAAAACTTTATTTTTAAATAGTGGCTCACGCCAACGACAATGGCTCTTTTTTTCTAGGGTTCAATGATAATGAAAGGGTATAATTAAAAGATAAAATAACACACGACAATGAACACGCCCTAATTCTGAGCTCTAGTTATTGCATTGAAAAATGCTTCAAGAATGATTTTATTACTCTCATATACTTCGTAAATAAGTATGAAATTGCATTGTAAATCTTGTAGATTCACTCAATGGATACAGAATTGTAGAAAATTAAGACAATTCAAATTAATCTTTCATAAATTTATTTACCTATGAGATTTTGGAAAAATACTTTGCGCAAAGCCAGTGGAAAAAAAACCACTGTCTTTGTACATAGTATTTTCCTAGCTTGCTTGCATTAAGTACTCCATAAAGCTAAGTTATGAATATCAAATAAACAGGTTCAAGTAACTTGTAATATCATTTTATAAACATTCAAACTTACGTGATAAAGAATTAAACCAGCTTTTCGTCAAAGCAAATTCTTAGCTTTAAAGTGTTCGTAAAACAAGAAAAAATAGAGTTAATTTAAAAATAAAAATACCAGTGAAACTTTGTCGTTAAAAGTTTCGTGAGCAGTTAACGCAGCACCACAAAGGATGTTTATAAAATGGTTTATATTCTGTTCATGAGAAAAATAGCGGTGGCGCTCGCCTTTTCTCTTTGCTTTTTAATGTTTTAACTCGTCTTTTTCATAACTTCTTTTTACTTTCGTTTTAATTACACATATAGTGGTTATGTACATGTAAGCGGCTTCAACCAAAGATTTAAATCGTGGGTATGGTTTTAAGAGGTGTTAATTATAAGAAGGGTTCATTGCGATCATAATTGAAACCTTGAAGCTATAACGAATACGTATATGTTTTAAAGAACATCTGTTTAAATCCTAGTTTTACACCAACCATTACAGTCACGCAGGTGGGTTACAGCCCAATCCCCCCATCACTATGCCTCTGCCGTGCAGTTAATTGGACTTTGATGATGATGATGTGGATTATGGATTTAACCGTGATTGCCGCTGACAAAGTTATGCATTCAGGGTGAAATCGAGAACATGGGATTTTTTTTAAAAAGACCTATTCGTGGTTTTAAGTCAAATATATTGATAAAAAAATCACCCTAAAAATTATGTTAAACATTTTGCGATTAATCAATAATACATACTACAAATAATTTTAAATTATTATTATTAAAAAAAATATATGGAAGGAGGTCGGTACATAGTGCAGTGCAGGGACGGTGGAATAAAGTAGTACGAGCTACAATGAATTATCGAATTGCTCAATGCAATAATTTACTTATTAATCATTATATTATAACAGAGATTTTTCATAAAAGCTTAACGAAATAAATCGTTAAGCTTTTATGATAGATCTCTGTTATGAGAGGTTTTATGGGTATTAGGATCCCATATAACATGCCAATATAAGTACAAAAATAGGTCGAATTGATGCAAATGATTCATAATTCACCCTGTATGATATCAGGGGTGTTACCGCAATCTCTTAAAACAGTATTGTTATAATGATACGTCAGCATTTTTGTACCAGAAAAGACGAATTAATATTATCGTAACACTGTTTTAAGAGATGGTGGTAATCCCCCAGGTAGATATATAAAAATAGAAGTTTTTCTTTCTTACCATCATCCATAATAGCAGTGGTAACGTTCACGCCAGTGTACCCCAACGCCCAAGCTGCTTCCACGTTCAGGTCGAGCTTGGGTTTTCCCCCATTCTGGCCTGTGTTCTTGAGGTACCACTGCAGGGGGAAGTAAGGGTCGCGCGGCTCTTCGGCCGGAGCGGTCTCCGGGAGCCTGAGTGGGCGGAACCCTCGCTTCACCCGCTTGAAGCCAGTCTGCTGGACTGCCGCGTGGACCTGGGGACAATAACATCGAACTTATAAACATCCATACTAATATTATAAATACAAAAGTGTTTGATTGTGTCTGTTCCTTCACGGTAAAACAGAGCGACCAATTGACTTGATATTTTCAGTAGAGATGCGAGAGTGACGATGGCTACTTTATTTTCAGTGGTGATAGTTAAAGGGATGGAGAGTAACAGGTCTTCTTGTTTTTTCTAACCCCCAACTTGTCTAAAAAAGGGTTGTAATCTTTGCCTTGATGTCGGTGAAAACGTGTGCTAAATGTTAAGTAAATGACGTGTAAAATGAATTCACTAAGTTTTATAAGGCCAGACCCTGTTCGCAGACAGATTCATGGTCACAAGACACGAGTAGTGTTCCTACACTTATGGCTAGGCAGACCTACGTATTTGGCCTAGATTAAAAGGCAGGCTACAGTGCATTGTTGAGAATTTCATGTTGATAATAAAGGAAAAAATCTTTCGATTTTATAAGCCGACACTGTACATTTTGGCCGGACAGGCAATCAAAAAGCCTAACAATGTCTGGCTTTATCCGGACACCTAGCAACCCTGAACCTGCGAGAGCGTTAATACTGACTAATGATCCACCAAGTCCTGTCAGCGACCCTTTATAACTTGTCATGATTTATTATTTTTGTTAGTAAACAAACGTTTGACATTTAATATTGTTGTTCCACAAGTCTACATCGTCAATTCCTATTCTCAGAGCTATTTTTGGAGATTTTGACGGCCCTACAATAAAACAATTTATCTTCAATTTTATACAAACATTATTTTTTATTGCATGAGAATAGTGTGGTCGTGTGTGTACCTCTGTCTCACCAATCGTTCAGTCAAACCGTTTCTTTCAGATCCATCATCCACATTACATAATATTTTACTGATGAAGTTGCACAGGTTTGTAATGCTTCGGAAATGTTAGCTAAAGCACGAATTGACTAATTCTACGTGACAATACGGTGCCTGTTGCGTGTCACATGTATTTATTACGTATACAAAGAAAGAAAAATATTTATTTGGTGAAATTTAAATTACAACATGTAAGTATATTGAGCACTTAAATATCATATATTTTTCAATCAATCAAATCGTTTATTCCAGATCTCAAAGAGCCATATTACATAATATTCATTATGTTTTTGCAAAGGCTTTGTAGTGCATCAAAGTTGTTTGCTGAAGCATGAATAAACTAATTCTACGCGACAACACATGCACCCTGCACGTTAACGTCGCACTTCTTTAGTACGTAGTGTACGGGCAGCTCCAAAAGCATACAAACTATTTATTTATAGCTAGACTGTAGCTATTTGCCACCGCTGCACAAAACCAGCAGATATAATGTGGCGGAGCGTACTACTTAGTTATTATACTCGTATATTAATTTCTTTTTCCTATCCCTTGTTAATTGAGTAAATAAATACCATGACTATCTTCATGTCAAAACTGAACAACAACCCTTTGTTTAGGCTTTAGATTCGCTATTTTCTATAGACGACAGTAGCTCCTAACCTAAAATCAGGCGCGGTCAGTTGGGTAACGGTCTGCTTTCATCATCAGCTCATTGAACTCCCACCGAGGGCACGAGCCTACCCGTATAGGGTAATTAGGCCTTAGTCGTCCACGCAGGCCCAGCGCGAGTTTGACGACTTCACGCACAACCGTGTTTTCCTTCACCGTAACAGCGTCGGATAACGTATATATATTTTTTTGAAAACGCGAAAACACATTGGAACGTGCCGGGATTTGAACCTCAGCTTTCCGGTAGAAGAGCAACAGTCCACACCATGGAGCCACCGATGGCTGCTTCTAAATACTTGAAAAAAAAACTGTTCAAATCCACGCCTTGATTCCGATGTAAAGGTATTAATTATTTAGAATTTAATAGCGAATCGCCTTTACTTTTTCCGCCTTTTATTTATGAAACTTTTCAAGGTAGATCCAATGAAAGGGTAACGCGAAATTTCCGAAGGCGTTCGAACATAAATTTAACTACTTCTAAAGTCAATCTCGGGTATCGAAGCGTCGCCATCTGGAATAATGGTGAAGAACATAGTATAAGTTAGGATAATTATTTTCAGTAACGTATTCTGGACATATACAATTTCTATATTGCTTAATCGTTAAACATGTTTAGTAAGGGTAGAATTTACTAAAATTTCATTCAATAGGGAAGATGCTTAAACTTTATTCTTGTGTTTATTTTAAAGAACTACATTTGGAATAGACCATAAGTATATTTAAATTTTAAAAAAACTGGCATTTTCTGCAAAAAAAATTTCGCGCCAAAACGGGCTGGCGTGACGTTTGACGTCAGATATGTGAATGTACCTCCTTTTCTTCAAAGACTTTCATACTTTTGCATTTTTTTCTCGACTGTCGAGACCTAATTTATAAGAATTTTAAATAACTGAGATAATGTATGGATTTAATGAATTGATACTCCGGAAAAAAAGCCGCGTTGACCATACTTTGTGCCAATGTGTTCATCTAATAACAATCATATTGTTTTTGACTGACACAAAACCGGAAAAAAAGAGATTTCAAGCTGTGAAGACGAATGAATTATTCTTCAAACTATTTTTCGATGCAGTGAAGACGACTATGATGTTAGAATATACTTGTTATTCTTCATCTGCTTGTATGAAAAACAAACATATTTACCTACCTAATACAAATACAATAATAAAGTTGTCTATAACTTTTTATTGTAAAGATAAGGAATCGTGTTAAAAAGTTTAAAAACTCTGTAAATAGAGATGCTCATACCACATATTTTTGAATGCTAAAACAGAATAATGCCTTTGACACCTGAATCAGCAATAATAAAAAAATGTAAAATTCTTGTAAGCATTGAAAATACACCAAGTTTAATATTGATTTATATTATAATACAGACACAAAACATACAAACTTACACATTTATGATATAAATAAAATAAAGATTTTTAAAACAAAGGATTATTATTATTTCTTCTTTGTTCCTGATTCATCTTTAGAGTGTAGTGTAAGTTCCATGGAGAGGACTGCACAGGGCAGTTCCATGCGGAAATCCTCAGGGCAGCCTTTTCCAAGCAGTTTCTGCTCACACTGTGATGAGTTAAAATATAATATTTTCTTTTTGCTCCCTACATTCATTTTGAGGTTTGGTGATGAAAAACAATCATTTCTAGATTATCAGTAGACATTATGCTTTGATATTTCAATAAAGTACCGTAAAAGTCCATATTTCGCATCAGGCTTATTGCGGTTTGTAAAACTCACTTCCAACAAAAATAAATTACAACCATGTCAACATTAACTTTGGTAGTTTCCTGGAGTCTGCTTTTACAGTCCTAAATTTCATTTTTATTCGAAAAATGCCGATTTCGTCGTTTTAATGTTCACTTTTTACTAAACCTTTAACGTCAAAATAATATGTCATACATAGATGACGTAAATGACAGTGATTGGTGTTTTAATTTACGTTCCGTTTCAAGTAATTTCAATTCGTAATTATTTTTAAAAACAGCGTTAATAAAATATAACCTTGCGGTGCCCTCTTTTATGTAATTTTATCAAAATATCATTTATATTACATTTGCATGTTCCTATTGTCTGGTTTTAGTATCTATTAAAAAGTGATATGATGACGACAGATTAAAATTAAGTTGTCACCATCCACCCCGATTCTAGGCCAACCTTTAATTGGCAAAACCCTTTATTTTGAAGAAATAATAAATAAATTTCTAAAATCACCCAGTTTGAAACATGCAATTAATTATAATTTGCAAATTATTCAAACCCTAAGAATAAAATATTATTAATAGAAACTCTGTGGCAGAATTTAGACGCCTTTTAAACTTTTCAAATTTGAGATTATTTAAAATGTCCAAACCAGGGATTGGGGTCGAAATGTTAACATTGCCGTAAAGATCAAACGCTATTTGTCATCTCCGCTAAAGTAAATTGGTTTCGTCAATTTGATTTCAACTACTACTATCCGCGGAAAATCCAAAGTTAGTTTAGTGAAATTTAAATTTGTCTAATGTCGCAATGTACTAACAATAAAAGGGGATTTACAAATATAATTTGTAAATCCACGACCTTGTGATATAAATTGAGCCGAAGATATATTATTACTGGGTACACTGGTTTAGCTTATGCTAGAGCCTCACTAACGGCTAACGTCCAATGACAATTAGCGCGATAAACTTTAACACGATAAAACTGCCGAATGATCACTTTAAGTGGTGGCTACACTTGGAATAAATACTTTAAGTTAACGTCAGTGTGGCTCCAGCATTACAATTGCATAATTATCGTAAAGACACTATAGTGTAAGTACTATGTCTTACAATTAGATGAGAGGATACAAATACTATCTTTTGAAGTCTGTCTCTAAGTACTATTTTAAATTCCTTTCTTATCTATATCTTTGATTGCGTTCAAATCCGTAAATTTGATTCCATACCAAATCTTGAGAACTTTAGTAATTGATTCAGACTAGTTATAAAAATAATGGTTAAGTAGACTTCGTTGCATCTTTCAGTTCCCATAGTGTACTCTAACTACTAGCAATACGTGTCAACTTTCTTATAAAATCATCATGTTTTAAAGGCCCTTAATAAATTAGCTAGCAAAATTGAAAAAGCCGACAGAACCAAAATACACTATTTGTTTGACTTCAATGCCGGATAAAATCACAAAGCCCACGGCCTAATTACTCAAGAACCAATTTACATTCACATTAGCTTTATGGAATAAACAAAAAACACAGTGCGGTTTCAGAAAATATCACATTTTCACTCCGTAGTAGGGCTGCCAGCTGTTGATTTGTTTTTTAAGATAAGATATATAGGTATAAAATATGATCGTAGTGAATATAGAATGTAGAACCATAAAGAGTTCTAGCTCTTATCTTGAGGAGCCTATATCAATCTTACATACGTGTAATGTAACGAATAAGAAGTATAGTTTCCAATGTACGAGTCGGTAACAGAAGACAGTAAATGAGATTATGGTGCTTCTCAAACAATGGAATACTTACTGTCATGCTTGAAGTGTCAATCTTCGTCCGGAACTCTAAATGGCAAATTTAAAGCGATTCGAATGGCCAAATATTGCTCGCATTATCTCATTGAATTTTATAAAGCCATATTGACTCAATAAAAAAAGAAGACATCAAAAAAGAAAGGCAAAAAGCTCCTTTGAAAGAATATTCAGCACCCTTAAGAGAGAAAAACTGACATGGCAGCCACTCGACATATTTGCATAGCACTGGCTGCTACAATACCTCGCTTGAAACTTCGCCAGAGAAAAATACAAGTTTTCTGTTCAACCTTTTTTTACATTTTTCTGTGCAAATTGGAATTGGAGACCGCGGCTCGCTTTAGAAAGCAAATGAATTTTGTTTTTACTTTTTGTATCTGTTTCCGCCTATCCTTGTGTTGAGTATGTTTATTAGTCAAAGGGAAAAATTATTGCAGATTGCAATCATACCTTTCAATAGTGCAACATAGATTGATGAAATATTAGTGTAATAATGCTTAAGGAAATATAATACATTATTCTACTTTAAACCATTCATCGTAGAATCGTTGTGAAATGTTTATGACAATAATAATTTCAACACAGGAGTGCCCTAGGGTTCTAAATTGGGCCCACTTTTCTTTCACGAATTCGAATAAACGCCTTTAACTCACTGATTTGCGGTCTGAAAATCGCTGAATAGACTTTTGGAAATCACTAAACAAATAACTAATGAATTGTTTAAGTAAATGTGTGTGAATTACTCACGAGTGGATGCTGCTTTAGCAGCCGCGCATGCGTGATGGAGCGACGGGTGCGCGCGTGCGGCAGCCCCCGGTGGGAGAAGTGCCATTCCGTCTCCGAGCCCAGGACCTGGTGAAGAAGAATATATAATTAGCATTCATTCCAATTATTATGACTTTGTTTTTTTAGTACAACATATCATAAAACATATCTGCAAGGCATATAAGAAAGAAAGAAAGAAAAAATATTTAATGACAGACACGAATATTACACTTATTATTACACACCTACATTTTACAATACAATACAGGAAACTGTAGGTATACATAATAACAAACTTAACATCGAGTGGTCAAAAGGACCCCGTCTCAGCATATGCTGCGGCGTGCGTTGATGGCCGGAGTGGACGAATTTGATTACAAAAATAAATTAATAAAATGCACAGCAGCGCAAGTTTTCTGACGGGGCCTTATTGGTATATACAGAGCGTCGGTGGCTCAGTGGTGTGGACTGTCGCCTTCCTACCGGGAGGGCTGAGGTTCAAATCCCGACACGTACCAATGTATTTTCGAATTTTCGAAAAATATATGTACGTTATCCGACGCTCTTACGGTGAAGGAAAACATCGTGAGGAAACCTTCATGCACGCCTGCGAAGAGATTCGAAGGTTGTGTGTGAAGTCGTCCAATGCGCACTGGGCCCGCGTGGACGACTAAGGCCTAATCACCCTATACGGGTAGGCTCGTGCCCCTCGGTGGGGACGTTTAATGAGCTGATGATGATGACTATAATCTGCTGAATCTGTTATTGTTTAATGCATCACGGGCAGACAAAGACGGCGTGATGATCTATACTAGGAAATAATAAATTATTAAAAGCTTTAACCGCCCTTAGTGAAGGTGCAATAAGTGTCGCTAGCGAGAACCTTTTTCGTTTTACGGCAAAAAGAAACAAAATCACAGGTGGTTAGGGCTCATCACGTTTCAATATTTGTCATCACCATTGCAGCAAAATGTCCACTGCAAAACAAAGATCTTCCCTTATGACTTCCATGCTGACTGATTTCTAGCAATCGACATCCATAGCCCATCCGCCACCAGGTCAATCTGCTTTGATCAGCTATTAGCAATAGGTAAGCCCACGGTTCCAGAATTAGTATAGGTAAATGTTATAAACTTTGGTATTATTGTTGTAGTAGCCAGGTTATCTTCGCTTTCTGTTAACACAGAGTTCAAGTTAATATAACCATGGCTAAATTCTGTTAAACTAATAAACTGTATAGTTTGTAACGAATAAACTTGACGAACTTGTATTGTTAATGCGAGAATAATTTCCAGCGACAGTTAACTAGTTAGCTTGTTTTAGTAACCTAAGAAACAGTGCTTCTTGTGTTAAGTCGTAACATTGTTCGATGAATAAAAGTTTTAATGAGAATCAGATAACAAAGTCATTAACTTTTGACTTTATTAACACCCAGTTAGAAAATAAAACGAATTTTTTATTTTCCGCATGACATTTATTTCGGTACTATTGAAGTTTTATTTCGTTCAAAATCTATACGTATATTTACCGCCCTTTCTCAGTGCATTTGGTAGTCTTCATTTTCAAAAGGTTTACTCATAAACTAATAGCTGTAAATCTAAAAACTGATATATGTCTCTGTCCCATAAGACCAACTAAAAATAACATTAGTCCCTCGCGACTGATAGACGAATATAAATTACATTGATTTAATGTGCCCTAAAGTTCTAGTATCGAACAAGAAAAACGTTTTTAACAGTTATAACAGTTCCTTCTAATACACTAATATCTTAGTATTATCGTCTTCATTATACATTATGGAAATTAGACAGCCAAGCCAATTAAGTTGAACTGAATTCTAGGATTTTTTTCATCTTCTTTGTACCTTTCTTTGTTTAGCAAATATTCGGGTTTTCATTATGATATGCCTTTTTTATTAAGTTTGCTATAGGTATTCTGAATGCACGTGTCTTCTCAATTCTTTATTGCATTGCATGTGGCTTAACGTACGCATACGCAATCAAGTAACATGTACAGCTCGATCGGCCATTATTGGTATATATTATATATCCTGCCCATAGCAGCAATAAGTCGTTAGCTGTATCGGTGACTCCAGTTCTTTGACAGATTCATTTAATAATTCAAAACGTCAATATGTAAATGGATGCTCGTATCATGGCAGCCATTTGCAATTCAAATAAATAACCAAGTTATATCCGAGCTCGCCTGCGGCGCACGTGCTAATTAACTTTATCAAATTAACGCACTAATGTATTCCCACTGGATGTAATTTATCTCCGAATAAAATGCTGTTACTCATATCACTAGCTAGGTGCTTCACCTCAATGTATATTTTTGGATTCTTTGCGAAAACACATTGTAAGTAGCCTCTTTTTATTTGGTGGGATCGTTTGATCATTGATTAAACAACATGATATATCTCATGATGTTATAAGAACATTTTCAGTACCTTTTTTCACATTTAGAAGTGCTTGTTTAAGCTTATCTTGAACGAATTCATTTTGAATATGTCTTTATATATTGTATATTTAGTTCTTGAATACAATATCTCTTGTAAGTGGCCTTTATGAACAACACAAGAGTTCTCCCAATTATTCCTTAATGATGGAATTTAACATTAATTGGAGAAGAATCTGCCAATCAGTATTCATAATAGAGCCTTCAAGAGATATTCAAGGGTAATCCCAAAAAGTATGAAGAATAATGATATAAATATTGCCAATCACTTACTTTCATATTTTGTTTTACATATTTAACCCTTTCACTATTCTTCGCATGATTCTTTAAATTTTATATATTAGCAGTATGACAAGAGAACACATTACGATTCAAGTTACCAAATGTTTTATAATCTTAGGAACTATATTTGAATAGTTCACAATATTGTTTAACAAGCGCAGTGATGACGAACTATGATTGTTTTGCTGAAGTATAAGTAAATAATGTAATTAAAATAAACTCCAGTATATCAAAGGCCTTGTATAAGCTCATAATCTCTACAAAGATATCCAATTTAGCTCCCAAGAAGATTTAATTTAGTTGATATACGAGTATTTAAATTGTTCCTTTCAAGTTTTGCTCCTGCAGAGATTAGCTGTTTCAGATACGAAGTGAGTTTAATATGAAATTAATCTGGCGACGTAAGTGGAATAGCTCTAATAACACTCATATCAAGATTGGAATGGCGAGTTAGTAATAGTTCGCAGGCTATCACAGAAACTTTAATGTTCATTCCTAACAATGGAGCTTATCTTTTGAGTTGGATGCACTTCGATTTGTTGATGTGTAACAGCGTTTACTGTCATCATTGGTAACATTGGCTGTCTCATTCTTAATATGTCGAATCACCAATGACAGACTAAGTATAAAAATAAAAATGGCTGTCTCATAATTTGTTGTTCTTTTTACAGTTTCATCGTTTTACGCTATTTGCTACAAAAACAGGTTTGTATATGATATTCCTGTTCCTGAGTATTCATATTGTATATATAAAAATAATATTTCTGTATCAGTTTTGCTATCTATTTACATAACAAAACAATGGCGCCTCTCAACAACATTCATAATTCGGGGTATTCATATTTCAGTGACTAGAAGCAACTAGTTCGATTCACAACCATGCAAGTTAATCAACTGTTAACATGTCCGGTTATCGGATGGGACTAAAACATTGCACTTAGCTTGACTTGAAGCTGTTGGTTGCTTAAGATGGTAGTCGTCAATACAGATCTACGCGCTATGTCCCGCATGGTGGGTTAGCCAAGGTCCCATACCCCAATAGTAATGCTGTGTAAGATGTTATAGGCTGGCTGGTTATATCGATATGTCATCATCATCAGCTCATTAAACGTCCCCACCGAGGGGCACGAGCCTATCCGTATAGGGTGATTAGGCCTTAGTCGTCCACGCGCCAGGCGGGCCACTTCACGCACAATCTTTAAATCTCTTCGCAGGTGTGCGCACGATGTTTTCTTAGTACGTCGCCAGAAGGTCTATATTCGCCTGCATATTTTACATTCACCATGACTAGGTTTAGGCCGACTTAGGTTCTGTTCTGTTCATTGCTGGAATTTCCACTAGTGCTTTTGAATTAAAATATCCGGGCTATGATAATGAATATCAGTATTTTTATTTGTTTGCTACAACTTGCTTAGAGCTTTTCTGTAGGACTACTTAAAAGATAAAACATTTGGATTTGATATAAATTAAAGTAAGATATCTTTGACAAGTAAAGACTGTTTCTAAACTTAGCAAGACATTTTGCTGAAATTCACATTAAATTCGTAATATACCGAACAAAGAAGTAATCATCAAGTTAATTAACAAAATTAACTTAAATATCTCCAAGTTTAACTTAAACCGAATTATATTAACGAACCCCTACTACTAATTGATGTCGCCGAATTGCTCGATAATTGGTTTATGTTCTTATTAACTTATATAAAGCGGAATGGTTCAAATTTTAATATGATTTTTAGGTTTTAAGTCACAGGTAACAAAGACATCTTATAAAATACAAACTAATTGAAAACTAGTTATTCTGGCAGACATGGTCCCATGATCCCATCCTAATTACCTATCTGAAACAAAATGCAACTAAATATTTTATTTATACCCAATGATGTAAAAAGTATAGATTCGTGATATGTTCACAAAACAACTGAAAAAAGTGTTCCTAATGCAGCGACAGCACACATACACATATTTCGAATGAGTATTCATTTACCTAAGCAAAGAGCCTACAACTGTATTCTCTTTGGCAGTTCGTTTTTGAGGCCTGGGTATCTACCTTTATATATACAGAATATCATTGGTAATACCTGTCTAAATAGATGTTCTGTCAAGAGTCCTAACAAAGTGTGGGCGGAATATGTTTTGGCTGGAATAGGCCAGCTCAATCGGCCACCACGAGTACCATAGTCTAGCGAAACCGCAAAAAAACGTTTTATTTCGTCGAAGATGTTAGGTTACCGGAGGTATAAAATTCCCTGTTCCCTCTTGTACATTTAGCGTGAAATTGTTAGTACTCATGTAATAATGTAACAACTGTCGACAAATCTAAATAAATAAAAGATCACATTTTTCCATTTTGGCAGTATCTCACGCGCAAACTGTTCAATTTATAAAAATATAATAATATGTATTAAAACCTCAACATCATTTTTAAAAACCTATACATTGATAACTCAAACGTGTGAGTTTGATGAAAATGAAATTTTGAGTTTCAGTTCAAAGTATGGGTTATCCTAAAACATGTGGCATACTAAATGCGGCTCACAGAACACATACACATAAAAGTGTACCGTCGGCGCAGCTTGTAGGTTCACAGAAAAGTGGCTGTGACATACGAACGGACAGACAGACATGACGGGTTCCGTTTTTTGTCATTTGGCTACGGAACCCTATAAATTTCAGTATACATATTGCACTAAACTCACCAACACAACGAAATTATGTTAAAATGTTCTTCGTTGTTCGGAGAACTCTCCATGAAACTGTAGAACGTAATACCTACTTAGGTTAATGAAGTCCAATAACTTAATATATTATTGCATAGTAAATTATACTAGTTGACATACGTTTAAAAATTGTCCCTACAATCAGACAGACTAAGATTATAAAACAACAAAGAATTTAAATTAAACTTAACGGCATTTAACCTTGACCTTTATTGCGCCTTAAAAAGTTATAGCAATTAATACTCCATCTCCTCTAGCTCTTAAGAGCCCACTTTAATATCTCCAAGCACAAGCAGATAGAAAGACGATAAAAGTAAAAGCCACTTGGACTTTATCGCCATGCTATAAAGCTTATTTTCGTCTGCACGCATGCGATTCTTAAAGGCTTTGCAAGACATTAATCCAGGCAAATTGCAGTACGTACCGTTACGACTGGGGCGGATTTTAACGTGCCTGTAGACTTTTTTCTAAGCTGCCTTCCGATCTGGAGGGCGCAGGTTCTAATCCCATGACGCACCAATGAATTTTCAAATTTCCGAAATTATATGTACGTTTATCCGATGCTCTTACGGTAAAGGAAAACATTATGAGGATACCTGCGCACGCCTGCGAAGAGATTCAAGGTTGTGCATGAAGTCGTCTAATCGCACTAAGACCGCGTGGATGACTAAGGCCTAATCACCCATTACGGATAGGCTCGTGCCCCTCGGTGGGGACGTTTATGAGCTGATTATGAACGGATAGATGGCAAAACATAAATGGGATGCATGAAAGCTTGAGAATCGTATATCAAACGCACCCGGGATTGTTAGTAATTCCAAAAACTATCTGGCAAATGTTTTCACCGCGATGGCGATAGCAATTTAATGTCAGACCCTAAAAATAACAAGTAGGTATTGTCTTACACTTTCACGTCTCGCATACATTGCATAAAACCATTTTTTATTAAAGCGCGTAATACCGGTATGGTAACTTTGCAGTTATAAAGCTCACGGGTGTCTACGACCACAGCAGCTGATATCTATCGCTTCAAGATTTCATTCCAAAACTTTTCAAAAAAATCCCTGCACCCGTACCTTCGTCTTTCATGTCATGAATGAAAAACTGCTGTAAATACGAATCGCGTTCGCGTCTTAAAGTGGTTTTAAGTGTTTCCCTTGTGTTTAATTGCGATGTGCTTGACAACACTGCCATAACCCTGGAGAAATAAAGTGATAGAATACTCCACGCAGATGGATAATGAAGCAATAAAGCAAAAACGAACATCGTTAAAATAATACAAATTCATCATTTAACTGTTGTCATCATCACCAAATGAGCCTACCCGTGTAAAGGCTTTACGCGGGCCCAGTACGGATTGAACTTATTCACGCACAACCTTTAAATCTCTTCGCAGGGTTGCGCAGGTTTCCTCACCATGTATTCCTTCACCGGAAGAGCGTCGGATAAACATATAATTTGAAAATTTGAAAATTCTGCGCCCTCAGATTGGAATGCAACAGTTAACATTAATAAACCAACGACTACTACGACTAACGATAACTATAGATTATCCCATTTGTATAAAATATCTTCAGACTAGGTGACAGTGTAACATACTGATACATTTATAATAAAAAAATCATATAAGCAATATTTTTCTGCTCTAGCTAGTTTATCCTCTCTTTCTTCAACTTTTTGCAGTCCACCTGAACATACGTCTCCCCCCAATCTGCGACAGATATCCCGGCTCTCCGCTTTTCTATAAATATACGTACAAGTTATATCCTTCAAGCATATACTGCCTATAGGATAGCCGGTGCCGCTTCAGATCATTGTGGCTGTGCTGAGAAGCCAGATAGTGATTTTTTTAGGCACTAGGTACATATTCACGTGCATGTGCCTAATGCTAAGAAGCAGCGTAAATGATAAGGAATGTTTGTATCACTAACATAGTTTATAAGTAATTTGTAACTAACAAGTATGGGCCTGAAATTAAAGGATTTTATTTTACTTTATTTTTTGTCCTGCTTTGTAGGTACCATTAGTTGCATCCTTTGTTTAATATTAGCAGAAATATTAGGAATTAATTTTATGAATCTATACTAATATATAAAGCTGAAGAGTTTGTTTGTTTGTTTGAACGCGCTAATCTCAGGAACTACTGGTTCGATTTGAAAAATTCTTTCAGTGTTAGATAGCTTATTTATCGAGGAAGGCTTTAGGCTATATATCATCACGCTACGAGCAAGAGAAGCGGAGCAGCAATGAAGAATGTTTCTAAATCGAAGGTATTTTTTCATACTTGGAGTTGCGCTGCGTACGCTGAGTAAACGGTTAAAGTTCCACAAAAGTCATGTATGAGAGTATTGTTCTCCTTTTAAAGGTCTATAAAAAAGTCCGCGACAGCATATGTCTATCTTTTAAGGTTAGCTCCCTATAAAATATTTTATTCTTAAAAAAAATTTTATAATAATGCATCATTTGCGAAGATGTTTTCATAAATATGATAATAATCTTTATCCAAATAAATATTTTATTTGTCACAAGTATTTCATTTTAAACCTAATTGCCCTTTAAATCTTTCAACTACAATGAATATCTTATGAAGATATAGGAATTAAAGTTGGGCGGAGGATTCCTATGAAATATATAATCTTATTATATATTAGTATAGATTATCCAAATAATTATAATTTAAATGATGTGGTACCGTGTTATCCCGAATTTAATGCGAGCGAAGCCGCGGGCAAAAGCTAGTTCTTAATAAAATCATAAGACTTCCCTGTGTATACATATATAGGGCCTATTAGGACAAAAAAACCCTCGATGAATCGAAATCATTTCTTGTACTCATCGATCCCTAGAGGATTTAGAATTTTCCCGCCCCTCCCAATGTACTTCAGCTAAAAAGGAAATATATAATGAACAGCGCAAAGAGAAACTGCCTTTTTATTGGGACCAATTGAAAACGTCTTATTTATGATACTTCCGAAGAATTAATTTTCTAATACCGTATGATGAGGCACTCTTCAAATAATAATTTCTTTTTTTGCTTTAATACTCTTAAAAAATATAATCCGATTAGACACTTCAAGGATATCAGTGAAGCATTGTTTGCCTTAACTTATCTTCAATTTTCACTTAACAAAAAAAATAAAGAATTAATTTACAAGACTTAATTTTATTGAATTACGATTCAGCAACCGTATTGTGAGGACTTTTGGAGTTACGTGAGTACAGTAGCCAGCCCCCGCTTGATTACTTTTTTATTTCATAACAAATCAAAGAAACGACGTTTATAAAATATATGTATTATTCTTAAAAAATATTTGTGAAATAAACTCGTTGTGGTAAACCATTATTGACTTTTCGATACATGTTTAATGTGAATCGACAAAATAAAATCACTTTCCATGACGATTTAAGAAAATTCGTAACGCCGTAGCACTGCTACGTGACTATTTGTTACGAGCAGGCAGCTACGAGTCATTAAATATGGAGTCGTCTAGCCGTGGACATAACTGCGTTCATACATGAAGCACCTAAAACCAATGTTGTTTAATAGCCTTTTTCGAAACATAATTGGACCCACATTACATTATTAGATAGATGTATGAGTATGTACATACTGCTTTTAGCAACCATTAAATACAAAGAACTGTCTTTTTGGAATGAATCGCCAAATCGAGGCACAATTGAATAGAAGTCTATGGTTAGACTCTCCTGGAGTCACTTCGATTGGGTTATTCATTGCATTAAGAAAGATCAAAATTAACACTGATTGTGTTACCGTTAACCGTGACAGCTTTTTTATTTGTAATTCATTAACTTCAGTCCCGGGGAGGTTGTGATGCTTCATGATCTTATTCAAACTATTGAATAGCCAAATAAAAATATAAATCCATCTATTCAACCTATCGCAGTCCACTGCTGGACAATGGTCTCCCCCATTCTGCGCCAGATATCCCGGTCCTCCGCTTTTCTCATAAAAAAAAATAAAAATCCCATTTGATTTTATTCCTTTATGCATAACCGAAAACGTATTCGCAAATGTATTTTCATAACATCCCTGTTCTGCACTTTAATATAAATGGCGTGGTGGCAGCTCGTGATATTATCGTATTTAATTCAATAAGTTCCAGGAGAGGTGACGGAAATAGTATTGTACGTGGAAAATTACGAAGCGCCGGAAGGCATTCCACTCATCGCATCGTGCGCCATATTTTTAGTAATATACAGCAGCCTAATAACTTATTAACCGATATTACCTGGTCTCTAACTGTAGAGATAAATTCGTGCAATATAATCAGTATATTATGAAACTGAGTTAGATAAATACCATTCCAATTTCATGAAGTATGTAAATTATTTGATGCCCATATTAAGGTCGTATTGAAATTGATTACATGAATGTAAGAACCTGATAGAAGGTATTAAGACTTTTAAAACAAAAGTTATTACAAAAAGTCAGACACTTGCTCTTGTTACACAAACAAGTTATTCTGTGACATAAGTTAACTAATATTAAATAGTTCGCATAAAGTTTTCCATCAGATTCCAAAGATATCATTCGACTTCGCAACTTTCAAAAAGAACCGTGAAAAGAAATGTTTGCTAACAAAACTTCGCTTATAGTTCGAAACTTCGTAAATACTCGACCCGTCGAGATGTTCATGAAGTTACAAAACTCAATAAAATTAGTTTTTTAAATTATCAATTATTTAGTTTGTATTTTATTAAAATTATTTGTCTTGTATTTTATTAAAAATTACTCATACATACAGCACACAATATAACAACATTCTAACCATTCTTACTCTAATTACTTAAGAGTAAGAAATTCTACCATCATGTTATATGTATTTATGTATTTACTGTTTGATCTTTTATAAATCTTGTAATTTAATTTCATAATCTCGCGATTTGGTGTTATATTGTGTGCTCTATAAATCACGAAACTTGTAATATAGATATTTGTATTAGTTTTCATCGTGTTATATATAAGTATATTTATTTATTGCTTATAAAATTTCTACTTAGACTATTTAGTATAATTATTTTAAAATCTGTAGTTTGTTACCTACAAATTATTTTGTTTTCACCGCATGTTTTTCATTTGATTTTATTTCTGGTTTAGTTCAATTATTTTTATTTTCTTCATTTAAAAAGGATGCCACTCGGTTTTGAATTTACATTGGAACATTCTTATGCATAAAAGTTGTTTGATAAATAAATTCCTCGATTCAATGGGGGCGAATGATATTTATCGATTTTGTACCGACTAACACTACACAATATTTTCTTTAACGCATGACTGCAATAACGCTGTCTCACTAAAGTAGGGCATTCCTTTCCTCTCAGCGCATCAACTAGTAAGCGCTCTTTAGAAACAAGCAAAATAACGAAAGAAAATGTAGGTCGTATCTTGTCGATTGCGCTCCAACGCCGCAGCTGCTTCTTTGAGAACTTTTCACCAATATTATCAAAACGAAAGATTGTTAACGTTTATAAGTGCGAAGATGTATAATTGTTACGTGTTGACGCAAAAAATGTTGAATTTGTTTTGATGAAACTATACAATAACATCGTTCATATAGTCTGTTTTAGCACATATTATTATGTCATCACCAAATTCTCGCTGGAATGCGAACTTTGCGGGAGGAACCTTAATATATGATTATTTGTATTAATTTATTATGTTTAAATAGATAATCTTATACTCTTTTGTGCTTGTAAATTTATTTTAAATGAAAATCTACTGAATTTAATATTACATAGATTATTATAACATTATTAAAATCACAGTCTAGTTTAAAAGCAATTTTGAGGTTGCATGCACTTCTACTTGTAGTTAAATTAACTTTAATGGTGGTTAGTGCGGGATTCCTAGCATAACCGAGTTAAAGCTCTTTACATTAACGCTTTCAGCGCAAAGTGCGCTTACTAAGCGGGGCTTTTGTCCATTAAACTGACCCATTAGCCTAACAATAGCTTTCATTGTTTTGACATTGTTACTTAAACCGTCCGTTCTTTATTAACTACGAGAAGTTATGTTTATTGGATTATTTTATGTTTAATTAACGATCTTTTATTTTATAAAAAGAGTTCAACAGGTCTTTATAAGTTTTGTGCCTAAAATTTTATCTGTTCATCCTTTTACTTTACCCTCATTTGTAAATCTATGCATATTTTTGTATCCGCTTATTATTTTTTATCAAAACTTTACGATTTATGTATAATATACAAAATTACTTGCATGTCATCTATGCTTACAATAATTGCTTATACCTTAAATAAAACGAATAAACTATAGATATTTTTAAACTATTAATGTAAGTTCGACTGTAAACTTCTAATAACATGTTAAATTGTTGCAAAATTATATATTACTCAGGCATAACTGATTCCACATTTTGTCGGTATTCAGGTGGTTTAAAGATTACATTACAGTTAAGCAGAGTTTTGTATTATGGACACTTTGCTTTTATTATTATCGTATTACATATAGAAATGCCCAGACTAATACAAACCAACATGTCAATTCTCTCAAATTGTAATCCTGCTCAGGGATTAAACCCGGCACCCTTTGTGTAAAAGCCGACTTCTTGACCATTTCAGCACATCATCATCAGCCTATTAAACATTCCCACCGCGGGGCTCGAGCCTACCCGTAAAGGATGTATAGGCCTTAGTCGTCCATGCGGGCCCAGTGCGGATTGGCCGACTTCACGCACAACCTTTGAATCTCTTCGCAGACGTGCGCAGGTTTTTCATTGTATAATACGAACAATGTACATATACTTTCGAAAATTTAAAACACATTGGTACGTGGCGGGATCTGAACCTGCGCCCTCCATATTGTAAGGCAACAGTCCACACCACCAACGCTTTCACCACATGGTCGTCAAATTATTATCAACACAATAAAGAAAGTTTCCGTTCTATATTCAGGTTTTCAGTAATATCTTCTTCATATAAAACGTGCGCAATATTACCTTTATTCTCCTCTGTAACATTACTAACATAAAACACATCGAATCTCGGAAACGGTGCCGGCACACGCCGCCTTTATGAGCAGAAAGAAATAAAACCACAGATAAAAAAGCAATGTCAAGTTTACTTAGATTTCCCGCCGAATACCTACATCACACTCGTATCTTGGAAAATAAATATGGCGGTAAACTTATAAGTATATTTATTCATTTGTTGGGATAAAATAAATCTAGAAGCATTGAGAGTCGACTTAGTGCTTAACGCTCGCCTCAAAGCGCTCATTTTTACAACACTAGTCCTTACTAGGGTCCTGCCTGAAGTGCAGACTTTATATTACTTTCCAATATGTATCATGTAATCTAATAACTCAACAACAGAAACCAATCTGGGTCTGAATGATTATAAATTAAATTAAAAAAAAAATATTCATTCCATAGATTATTTGTCTTAATAAAATTAATTTGGGAAGCCGAACAAAAATTTTAACTGTCATAATATTTTCGCGGGCAATTTATTATCTGTACCCATTACCGCATAATTAATGAACTAGTCTTTAATTATTATTCTGCTCGTAGCTCGCAATCCAATAAAAGGCATTTCAAATATTTCGCTTTCATATGGATGAAATACATTATTCATGTACCCATTACACATTTCCTTCATTATTTATAAGGATTCAGGATACTTATAACGTATTGAATTTATTGAGCATCTAATCGAGCATCCAAACCATCCAACCTGTCATTCGAAGGTGTATACAGTGAAGTCGTCCATTCATTTCATAACATATAAATAAAAGACAATAATAAATCTCGTCAATTCAAAGTATATTAAACAAAGAAATAAAACAATATAAGTGTTCCATACAGCTTCACACTATCGTCTTTACGAAAATATTAAATTCCTATTTTTTTTAATTCACTTGTGGCAAAAAATCAAAGAGCTTTGTGGTGACAATCTATCCGTTTATATGATTCACTGTTTTTTTTTGTTTACAACGTATTATGCCTACTATTTAGTTAAAGCTTTATATCTACGATTATCTGTTTTTATGTATTTAAAAAGGCTTTTCGGATTATAATATTCTCCGTCGGCTTTCATCTAGCCATCGGCTGCCTTTGTTTTTTTTAATAACCGCTTCTCATATCACAGATAAGCTTTCAAATGCCTTCGCTCATCCTTCTTTGCCAAAAATTACTAAAAAAAACTGACAATGTTTTGTATGTGTGTAAAGCGTCGGTGGTTCAATGGTGTTGGACTGTTGCCCTCCTAGCGGGAGGATGAGGTTCAATATCCCGCCACGTACCAATGTCATTTCAAATTTTTGAAAAACATATGAGCGTTACCCGACGCTTTTACGGTGAAGGAAACATCGTGAGGATACCTGCGAAGAGATTCAAAGGTTGTGCGTGAGAGTCGTCCAACCCGCAATGGGTCCGCGTGGATGACTAAGGCCTAATCCCCCTATTCGGAAAGGCTCTTGCCACCAAATGGGAGTTTGATAAGCTGATGATGATGATGTGTGTAATCTTATTATTGTACTAACAATGCCCCGCTGTGTTACTCGCGTTATAAGACAATTTCCCGCAATAAAGGGTAGCCTTTGAGAACCATTTGACCGCCACAGACCATAAAACCGGGCGTCATCTAACTCATCAACAAATTTTAAAATCGGTTCCGTCGTTAAACTTGAAGACGTAACATAATAAACTCACAAATTTTCGTTTTTTAGTTTAGAATAAGAACTTTCTCGAAATAGGTTGAAATATTGACCAAAACCTTGGAACCAGACGGCTGTTATTAGGCATGAAACTTTGTATTATTAAATAAACCGACCTCGTTCTATCAGAATGTAAATAGACAGTGAGGTCGGACGATAAATAAATAAGCATTGTCGAACTACTTTACCTTTAGAAATAAAAATATTTATTCACATAACTACTTTATTAAAAGGCCTTATATATCTATCTCATGGTTATTAAGTGATATTGCTACCCATGGACACTTGTTGTTCCGATAAGGTGCATTGCCAACCTTAAAAAAAAAGAGGGAAAGGAAACTTCACTTTCTCACTGAAACTCAACGACTGCGTGGCGCGGAGGAACTAGACCTGCGTGGTGATGTGTGGTGGCGACACATGGTGTCCAAATTGTGATTAGAACTTCCATATAAATAAAAAAACCTGTATTTGTAGAAACAGCGCTACATTGGTACAGAACAATAACTGATAAGTATACAGTTATTATTCGCCATCAATCCCGCTCTACCCGTCACCCGAGACAACAGATATAAGGTCTCTTATACGCGGTAATTTCACTAGCTACAGTGCCCTCATCTCGAAACACAAAAGTGCACAACACTCCTGTTTCACGTGACGATGTCTGGCACTGCGGTGGTACCTACTTAGACGACTCAGTATAGAGTCTACCACATAGGAAACTTAGGCCCGTATTCTAGAACGAGAGTCAAGCATTGATCTTTACTTAAAAGCAGCGCCGGATCTTCATTTTTTTTGGATGGGCAAAAAATTTAGAAATGCCGCCCCCCCCACTTTTATTTATTTTTACCTTTATCATCCTATATTATTTCACTAATTTATATAATAGGTCCTCAAATTGATTGACATTTGGACAAAGCTGCAACTTTTTACGCAGCTGTGATCAGTTTCAGAGATATTACATCTCCTTGTCTTACTCCTCGGTGCCAATGATAAGCCAATGGTAAGCTCTTCATGTACTCGGCCTGACATAGTAGCGCTCTCGTACAAACATCTCAACAATTCGATATAGCAGTAGTCAAGTCAGGCACCGTTGGAGGGAATGAAACACAGCCCAAGTCTCGATCGAATCGAAGGCTTTCTCATAGTCCACAAACGCCAAACATAATGGTCAGTTATACTCTCCGCTCTTCTGTATAACCTGCCACAGCGTATGTAATATGTAGTCTATGGTGCTGAAGCCTTTGAGGAACCCGGCTTGTTCGGAGGGCTGGAAATCGTCAAACATATGCGCGAGACGGATCATAATGACTCTGGAGAATAACTTGAAGATGTGGCACAATATCGTAATGGGTCGTTAATTCTTCAATAAGCTTTTAATATCTAAGATAACTCGTAACAGATGTAAAAACGGCAAGATTAGTTTATTTTAGTCATTTTTATAATGTAATGTCGTATGGTCTACCGTTGTGGGGTACGGCTGCCGACATTGATACAATATTTGTGCTACAAAAAGAGCTTTTATCTACAACCTTAGACCACGTGACTCTCTTAAAGAACAGTTCAAAGAAATAAATTTGTTTTTTTGTAATGTAATTTTTGTATATTTTTGTCGTTCATAAGTGCTTTTTGTAAGCCTAATTTAAATAAATGAATTTTGACTTTAACTTACGATACGAAAACTCGTTCGCAGAGAATTCTACTATTTCAATACAAGGTTAATTAAGGACCTTATTAAGGAGAACAGGGGGCCCAAAGTTTTCCAAAAACCACTTGGAAGGAGCATTCTGGTGAAGCTTAATATAGCAGATGGCCAACTACTCACATTACGCCAACAGATCCTGGAAGAGGTTGAGAAATTCTATGGATTTGTCGAGCGCTCATCAGTACAGACCGAAGACAGCGAAGATCTACGTGCCCTACTAAGGCACCATTGTACGTAGGATATGCCGGATGTTGACGTTAGCGAAATTAGTGCAGCACTGAAGCAACTGAGAAATGAAAGGGCCCCGTGGGATGACGGTATTACGACAGAACTCCTAAACACCGGTGGACAACCCATCCTTAGGACATTAGGTGAGCTCTTTTAATGCCGTCATCTACCTGGGAACTACACTGGAAGCGTGGTCCACAAGCGTTCTTTAAGAAGGGTGATAAAGCTCTCTTGAAGAATTATAGACCGGTAGCGTTTCTGATAAGCGTCGGTGGCGTCCTTCTCCAGATTGTCCAAGAATAAGTTTACTTGGGCTAAAACTTGACCGGCACAATTTCGGAAGGGAAGCTAGTAGGAGGATTCATTTGGGCTGGGCGGCATCAGGCAAGTTACATCAGATCTTCACGTCGACGATTCCGCAACGCTTAAGGACAAAAGTCTTTGAGAAATACGTCCTACCCATACCAACATACGCAGATGAGACATGGACACTGACTGCGGATTGGTTCAGAAATTCAAAGTTACTCAACGAGCGATGGAGCGTGCTATGTTGGGAGACTCTTATACATAAAATCAGAAATGATGTTATCCGCAAAAGAACTAAAATTACCGGCATAGCAGTGGGTAATGATGTCGCAGAACCGATGGCCGTTGGAGCAGACGAGTTCTGGAGCGGAGACCGCGTCTTGGCAAGCGTAACGTAGGACGCCCTCCGGCCCGATGGACCGACAACTTGCGAAAAGTCGCTGGTGGAGTCTGGATGAGAAAAACGGAGGACCGGAATATCTGGCGCAAAATGAGACCAATGTCCAACAGTGGACTGCGATAGGTTGAATAGAGAGGGAAAAGGTTTAATCACCTTTCTTGAAGAAGAACACCACCACGCCATTGCTCCTCACCTTTGGTGTCGCACCATCACCGATTCCGGAATTAAAAAGCTTCTGAAGGGTCTTAAGCACTGGCGTGCCCCCTACTTTCAAAAGCTCTGCGGTATATCCGTCGTAGCGGGGGTCTAATAACGCTTAAGCTGTTTCATAACCATCCTAACCTCGGCAAAAAAGCAATGTCATTAAAAAGTTACAATTTATCAATTATTGGTATTGATATTAATCAATTAAGTTCTATAATGAAATAAGACTACTCGCCTCAGCTTTTTCGAAGTCACACTGGATGAAAAAGGCGTTTTATTTCCAATTTATTTTGTATATTTTCTTAAAAAACGTGGTCGCTTGATGCAAGTAAAAGGAGCTTAATTGTTTATTTTTATTTTTTTTTCAATTGTAGCTGTCCATCATGAAAATGATATAGCTTTAAAGCAGCTAAGTTGGCATCAATTAACATAGAGAAATAACTACGTAACTTTGAAATAATACACTGCTGCCCTGTATAGAGATCGACGAGAGAGTTTTCGTATACAGCGTCATTCCTCAGATCGCAGCTGCACCCGCCTGCTGACCGTGATCTGCGGGCGCCTATTTAGAACTATGCAAAAAAATGTAATGGTTCAGTAACATGCCTTACTCCGCGCTCCGGTTATCAGTCGTATTTCTATGGCCATGCACTTGTACTATTATTTATTCCGCGGGCAAGTAAGGTAAATGATGAGTGGTCCATTAGTCGGTTTGCCGCCCCCTGACCGTGCCGCCCGGGGCACGTGCCCCCGTCTGCCCCCCCCAGATCGGCCCTGCTTAAAAGGAGTTAGAAAGGATGCCGCTATATATCCTATATATCGCTTTCCCTTTCTAACTTTATTTAAGTAGAGATCAAAGTTTTGCCTCGTTCAAGAATACGGGCCTTAATGTTGTAGTCTATAACATTAAGTTCTACCTATTTCATGACGAAGTTATTGAGCTACGACGTAGTAACAGCTACGACGTAGTTCCTAACGAAATGTTGTTTAAATTCGGCATTAGACTTACACAATAATTGTGTTCTAAGATCGCAAACTTCACTAAAGATGTGGCTTTATATTGCTAGTCAACGTAAATGTTTAGCGAAACCTTAAAATTATTTGTAATCACCTTTAAGGAGATTTTATATACATCATAATGAACTTAATTGCATATAAACATCATTTCAAATAAACAAAATGTTACTCAATTCCTAGTGGGCATCTTGAGATATTTTTATTTTTCTTTCAATTTAATCGTTAACTTAGCTTTAATATGAAAATAATGTAATTTTAGTTTAACATTTATTTTAGTTATTTTCGAAATTCGGTCACAAAAAACCTTAAATGGTTTTTTGTATGGGATTTAAAAAAATTGTTACAATTTTTTATATATTAATTCTAATAAATCTTATTATTATCTGTAAATGCGGAAGTCTACTACAAATAAAAAATAATCGACAATAGGTATATATGCTACCGTTTCATTACTTTATAAACAGACTTTATTTATTTATATTCTATTTACCATAGGTATAAATAATGGCCGTTTTTGATTAGCTATTTCCAAAACATTGTTCCAATTCTGTTGAAAGTCGGATCCGACGTCGGCTGGAGCAAGGTCGCCATTATGATAAACAATCCCAAATGGGACGCACCGTAAATGGGAAAACTTGAGGACGACGTATGTAATAATAGATATCCGTATTAGAATGTGGGTCCAGACTGTTGTTTATGTGTAGATGTATATTAATATTTATTTTCCGATGCTCTTGAGGCAAAGGAAAACACGAAAAAAAATAAAAAAGGTTGTGAAGTAGTCCAATCCGCACTGGGCTCGTGTGGACGACTAAGGCTACGGCTAGGCCCTAGCCGAGCACGAGCCTCCCCTTAAAGGACCTATCCTTTACGGGTATGCTCGTGCCCCTCAGTGGGGCCGTTTAATGGGCTGATGATTAATAAAATATAATTTATCACAAAAATTCTTAGATTACTTATTATATAAAGAATAAGGAACCAAATATAGCTAGGTATAATTTCTACTAACGCCTAATTGTACCCATTTTATTTCTGAAATCGTTTCGTAAAATATATATCTTGTATATGCAAAAAGAAGAAGAAGAAGTGCAAAGTGACAAATTCTATTTACTTTATTTAGATTTGAAGTACATAAAGCAAATATTAATTGTATTTAGTAAGAAGTATTCAAGAGTACTTAACAGCAAAAGCCTTTTAAACAATTATGATTTATTGTACATATTTCGTAGATAATGAAGGAGCTGAGCGTTTTAACATGAAAATTGAAATGATGTTTATATTTTCATTTACGTAATATTATTTTGCATTAGGAACTCTTAATTTTTAAATGTACAAATAATGTCACTTGTCAAAAATGGGAATAACGTTTATATATCTGTATGTAACGAGTAAGTTGGTAAGTAAGACAATCAATATGAATATACTTTTTATGTTTATGGTAAATATGTTTTTTTTTATGCTTATATTATGAGTTTTGCAACGTGACTGCGTGGCGATCCCCAAACCCCTATTATCGCCGACACTGTGTTTTATATCGAGCGAATCGTTCAATTTACTTTAACAACCCATGACTAAGGGGCCTCCTCTAAGATAGTGAAGGGTTTTGTTGCCATAATCCCTGCGTTTGGCGGGTTGAGATAACAGTTATAACAATAGACATCCAACCTAAGAATGAGCGAGCGTTGCCACCTATTTTCTATTCAATGTCTTGCCCCTTAGCAGCTTTTACGGCACGTGAATAGTCTGGGTGATGACCATTGTATTCTAATCTGTTGACACACGGCTCTTGATTCACGGCAATTCAATAGAGATTTGATTATAATTTTATAGTAAGACAAGTATTTCCGAGTGAAATGGTGTTGAATGAACGTGGGTGGGTATTTAAGCGCGTGTTTGTTTTATGTTATAACCGCTGTTACACGCATTGATTAACGTACATAATTTTATATCAGGTAATATAATTACCAACCAGTGTTTGACAACCGTGAGATTGTGGGCCAGCAATTAGAAACAGTAGTATAGATATAACTCACTATATTGATATAACGAATTTACAATGCAGGATAAAAATACATAATATTACATCAGTCTTATACTATTCAAGAATCGTAATACTAGTGCGATGCAAAATACTTGCAACCTACATAACACTAGAGTCTGAACATTCCGCCCACCATGGACAGAATGCATAATGTCCATTAAATAAGTAAAAATGAATCGATATTTCAAACTTCAAATAAACATTAATATGTGCGTTAAATGTATTGCGTCTCACGCTGCGCTTGCCGCTGCGTCAACTGCGTAAAACAATGATTTGTAATTATATTACCTGATATGAAGTGATGTGCGTTAATCGCATTGTGTAGGTAACGCAGCTATTTATCGAATAAAACCATTTATTACATACAAAATTGGACGTTACTTTAATTGAACGTAACTAATTCTATCTAATAATAAACCTTACTTGACAAACATCCGTGTCTTGTTATAACTATTTGTAATCTCTCTCTCCCCTTTTCGTTTAATAAAACTGTACTAAAAGACATCGATCTGGTCTCACTTTGATTAAATTCTCACACCCCTATTGACGGTGTCAATTCCAGCTGGGTTGGGTTGTCAATGAATTAGTATTGACTGCACCACTCTCAGTAACAAGACATCAAATCATTAGGTTTGTGTTTTATAGTTCGTTATATAGGAATATTATAATATCATAGCGCCATGAGCGTCGGTCGCTCATTGGTGTGGATTGCCTTCCAATCTGGAGGGTGCAGGTTCAAATCTCGCCATGTTCCAATGTCTTTTTGAAATTATATAGACGTTTATCAGACGCTCTTACGGTGAAGGAAAACATCGTGAGGGAATCTTAGGACTTATTTTATAATTTCAAGATAGGTTTCGATAAAACCGTAAAACCCTGATAGCATTGTTAAAACCTGGTACAGAAGTGGATCTAATAGATTCATTTAATTTAATACGAATTATCACTAGAATTTTGCTCTATGCGGATCGATGAATGCACAATATAATTTCAAAAATAGTATCGTGTACAAATAGATATAAAACCAAAAAAATATATTTATTAAATGTAGTAACATCGGAGTCAGATGTGTGTATAAATTTGTAAAAAAGTTATGTAATAAAAAAAAACCCTTAGCTATAAACAGGCAAGTATATGAAAGGAGAATGTTAAAAGTGAAAGAAATAAAAGGTGGTAATTATCGCTTTGGCAACCTAAACCATACAACGTTCGAAATGTAAAAAAAAATAATTAAATATTGCATGTTTTAGTTACATTTGAGCAAGAAACGCAATACTATATACAAACGCACACCCGTTGATGTTGTGTACGTAATTGTTCTTCATGCAGGATACATCCTTTATACCATGCCCTTATGACGTATTACGTTCTGCGGCTTGGTTGTAACCCAGTGACCTAGTAATTCTATTTGTAGTACCTATATTATATATAACAGGGACAGGTCATGGTGTGTTGTGCAATAATTGGCGCTTACTAACGTACGTCAACGTGACTGTTCTTAGCAAGGCGGAAGTATGAAAAGGATTACTACTATATCGATAAATAACCGCCCATTCCATATTTACTAGTTCATTTTATATTTTATTTTTATTCTATGTATAATATGTATGTATTAATAAAAATAAATTATATAAGTTGTTTGTTTTATGTTTGTTGTATGTATATCCATTGTTTAGTACCCATAATACAGGATTCACGCTTAACTTGGGCTAGATGGTGCTGAGTGAATGTCAGTGGATATTTATTTATATAACTTAAACTAAGGACTTACTATTTAAATTGATAGCAATCACTGAGACGAGTAAAATAATTTATGAATGTTATAAAACTTAAAACTCATACTTCTGATGCCGGAAATAAGTTATTTAGAAAAATCAAGAAAATTTCACCAGTCAATTGTAGTATATAATAGTTAGCAATCAAGCAATCAGCATTCTTGATTGTTTGTAGCTACTATCGCTTTTAACAATTGTAAAGTACGTCTCAACCCAGAACACACTTATAAAAATCATAATATATAAGCATATACTGATATATAAAAAATCGAACTCAAAAATACTATATTCAAATAAATCATTAAATGACACTTTAGAATCGTCAAAACAGAAGGTTTTTTTAAATGAATCTACCACCGATGACCCGACAAGAAACTCGTGTAGTTGCTCTTTTCAAAAAATGGATTTTACATAGTTTTCATATTATGTCTTATTTATATAATACTAATGATTTTTACACAGCTGTCATATGTCTAATGTATATAAAACTATATCATCTTCATTGGTGAGAGTACCCACGCAGACCTTATACACTTAAGGTAAGATTTACGATCGGTAATTTACGTAATAGAAAAAAGGTCACTCAAATGTCTCTTAACCCAACAATCGGTTAGCGCCGAATCAACCACACCCAATTGGTTAAGGCAAAATGGCGTAATCATCTTGAATTACATCTCAGCGGTCCTGAGGGTTGATTGCCAATTACTATCGCGATGCTGCCATAAGGTGAACTTAAATTAAAACGTTTGAACTCGCCTGTAGCTAAATCTGCAAACTTGGCGCACCTGTAGCTTGATTTAACTTTGTTATTTAAATAGTTTACGTAAACACAGACAAATAACATGTACTCTAGTGATTCGTCTTCGTATGATTTAAAACCAAATGAATGGGTTATGAAACTCTCAAACTCTGAGGATAAGGAATAGACTGAATTCGATCTATGAGATGATGATTACCTCGTCGAGATTTATCCATAGATTGTTTTGCATTTTTTTTTGTTATCAGTATGAAAAATGGAGCGACGAGAATTAAGTCTGGCCAATTAGAAATTCTTAAACCTAGCCAACTTTAGTGCGAAGCTTATTTTTCTTTATAAAAAACTCTGTAAATTTTCTTTCATTAAATTGAGATAAGCTTTTATGTTACAAAGAATATAACATCAAATCCTGTTTTTGTTGATAATTTACCTAAAAAGGTAAGATAAATAAAAAATAATATAATTGAATAAACAAATTAATATAAAAGCATGTAAAAAGGCTTTAAGCGTAGGCGGAAGGTATTTAGGATATTTTCGACATGGTAATTAATTCGCAATTGATGTTGAATTGTTTACCAGTTAACGATGGAGGAAAAAAGCTAAGAAACTAAATACTAACACAAAACAATAAGATCACGTATATTTATCATCTTTTAAGAAATTCGAACACGCTTGGACAAGAGAATTCTTTGACACTTTTCGCTCGCACTTCCATTTCCTTTCACTCTTAGCTTTAGTGAAAAGTTTGGGAATTACTAGATACTTGACATGCCGTAGAACTTGCCTGTGAAGTAGACGGATTCGAAATTGGAGCAAGCGTAAAATTGGACGCGAGCCTATAGATTGACGACTTGCGAAAAGTTGTGGTGGATGCTGGAGAGAAACGCTGAGGACAAAGATATGTACGACAAAATGGGAAAGACCTATGTCCAGCAGAGACAAGACCGATTAGGATTTTGCGAGGAAGTCTTGGTCACACGCCAGTTTACCTAATATGACTAAACAGTTAATCATCATCATCAGCTCATATTTGTTCCCACCCAGGGGCACGAGCATACCCGTAAAGGATGTAAAGGCCTTCAGTGCTCGCGGGCCCAGTGCGGATTGGCTGACTTCACGCACAACCCTTTGATCTCTCCGCAGGCGTTCCAAGGTTTCCTCACGATGTTTTCCTTCACCATAAGACTGTCGGCTAAACGTGCATATTATTTCAAAAATTGGTACGTGGCAGGATTTGAACCTGCACCCTCCAGATCGGAAAGTAACAGCCCACACCAATGAGCCACCGACGCTTGTAAACTGTATTAGATGCAATTTTATGCTCATTAGACTTTTCAATTAAACAGAGTATCATTAACTATTGAAACCAGTATACTCTGATAATGATTAAAGTCAGATAAAATAAACCCTCTACACTTTATATAAGGTTCATTCTTTCGCGGTTTGCGCATCGGAACTCTTACAAACCACCGAGACTGCAAAAAGTAGAGTAATTCTATTTGTAGTACCTATATTATATATAACAGGGAACATGGTGTGTTTGTGCAATAATTGGCGCTTACAACGTACGTCAACGTGACTGTTCTTAGCAAGGCGGAAGTATGAAAAGTGTACTACTATATCGATAAATAACCCCCATTCCATATTTACTAGTTCTTTTATATTTATTTTATTCTATGTATATATTATGTAAAAATATATAATTGAATAAACAAATTAATATAAAAGCATGTAAAAAGGCTTTAAGCGTAGCGGAAGGTATTTAGGATATTTTCGACATGTGTAATTAATTCGCAATTGATGTGAATGTTTTACAGTTAACGATGAGAAAAAGCTAAGAACTAAATACTAACACAAAACAATAAGATCACGTATATTTATCATCTTTAAGAAATTCGACCACGCTTGCACAGATAATTCTTTGACACTTTTCGCTCGCACTCTCCATTTCTTTCACTCTTAGCTTTAGTGAAAAGTTTGGGAATTACTAGATACTTGACATGCCGTAGAACTTGCCTTGAAGTAGACGGATTCGAAATTGGAGCAAGCGTAAAATTGGACGCGAGCTATAGATTGACGACTTGCGAAAAGTTGTGGTGGATGCTGGAGAGAAACGCTGAGGACAAAGTATGTACGACAAAATGGGAAAGACCTAGTCCAGCAGAGACAGACGATTAGGATCTTGCGAGAAGTCTTGGTCAACGCCAGTTTACCTAATATGGACTGAAACAGGTTAATATCATCATCAGTCATATTTGTTCCACCCAGGGCACGAGCATACCCGTAAAGGATGTAAAGCCTTCAGTGCTCGCGGGCCAGTGGATTGGCTGACTTCACGCACAACCCTTTGATCTTCCGCAGGCGTTCCAAGGTTTCCTCACGATGTTTTCCTTCACCATAAGACTGTCGGCTAAACGTGCATATTATTTCAAAAATGGTACGTGGCAGGATTTGAACCTGCACCTCCAGATCGGAAAGTAAAGCCCACACAATGAGCCACCGACGCTTGTAAACCGTATTAGATGCAATTTTATGCCCATTAGACTTTTCAATTAAACAGAGTATCATTAACTATTGAACCAGTATACTCTGATAATGATTAAAGTCAGATAAAATAAACCCTCTACACTTTATATAAGGTTCATTCTTTCGCGTTTGCGCATCGAACTCTTACAAACCACCGAGACTGCAAAAGAGAGGCATTCTAGAAATGTATTTAACACAAAGCCTTCGTTCGTTATTGTTGTGCAACTTTACGTTTGATACAAAAGCTGTGCGACGTCGACCCCATTTTTATTTATTTCTGTTCACTGTGCCTTTGAAATATCTTACCGCGTATCTAGTTTCCATGACTAGATCTTTTATAGACAACTTGGTTAGAAGAAAACATTGTCGCATAAATTACCTGTGGGGGTTACCATCATCTGTTAAAACAGCCCATTTAACGTCCCCACCGAGAGGCACGAGCCTACCCGTAAAGGGTGTATAGGCCTTAATCGTCGCAAAAACATAATCCCATTTGTTACGTGTTTAATCCTATAACGTTAGAATAATGTATTACGGTTAAAATTAATCGAACAAACATGCTGATCGGACACGGCGATTTGCCGCAACACGCTCCGGGCTTTACTCAAAACCATTTCCAATTGTGGTTGCAAACGGCACGTACGAGCATTGTTTGAACAGGTCTGATGATATGTTTGCAGACACGAATAGCTGAAATCCTGCACATGTAGTTTGCAGGATAGTTTCCAATTAACATGCAATTTAAGTGGAGCTTTTTGTGGTCGGCCGGCTGCGAAAACTAGCTATACCTAGTATTTTAGTCATCATCATCAGCCTTTAACGGCCCTATGCAGGGCATAGACCTTCCCACACAGCATAGCATAGATTCGTGGGTGTTAACAAACACCATCATAAGATTATAGCCGGACCGTAAGCTTTACGTGTCCTCCAAAGCACGGAATCACCATTATTTTTAGACAAACATGTGATTTAACCTGCAATGTCCGAACGCAACTGAGAAAAATCACACAAAATGGCTTTTCCCCGCGAGATTCGAACCTACGGCCTCAGGGTTGCGCAGGGATCTAAGGCGAATGCTGTGTCTACCAGATCACGGAAGTTAGTGAGGCACCGGAGATTTTATTTATGTATAAAGATATGACCTGACGTCCAAAAATGTGCCTTTTTCTTCCCTCGTGTTATAACAGTATATTAAGTACATGGGCAGCAGTTTTTTTCGTACTGACTTCTGCTGTTTTCTGCAGATGGCCATTACAGCTTAAAAGTTACACAACGAGCCTAAGGGCGTCCCAGAGTGTCAGTTGTCTGCAAAAAAGTACTTCTATCCGCCACCACCCATGTACATACCAGAGGCATTTTAAGGCCGGCAGGCATCTTGTAGCCTTTTTGGTGTTGCAAATGTCCATGGGCGGCAGTATTTACTTTCCATCAGATGATTTGTCAGCTCACATGAATAGTCGTCGCTAAATAGGAACACATTTTTTTAGAAAGTCAAATCAAAAAATCGAATTAAAATGCGATGAAAAGAAAGAAATTTGTAAGGTGCCTTTACCCAAAGTAGCAACAATTTTGCTTAAGTGGGTGAAGCCAATGATGATTGAATAAAGTTAATACTTCGTAATATCATTGGGTGCCGCTGTGCTAATGTTATTGACATGTCTGTCAATGAACTTCAAACCGAAAATAAATCCGACAGCCCTATTAAATCAAGGTGATTATTAATCTGCCTTTAATGAACAGCGAATGCGTTACCAAACTGATTGGAATTAATTATGATTGACGTACACAATACTCAAAATTCAGGAGAGCTTAATAATTATATTTATTAGTTAATAATGTCTGAACTAACCTTTTTGAAAAGATTAAATGCTTGACAAAAGCGTAAGATAATGTCATAAGACCTACGGCAATTCGAAGAGGTATGCAGGGTCTAATCCTAAATGAGAAATTTGGTTTGGTTTCACCTTGTTCTTGAGGTACGGTGGCTTATTAGTGTGAATTGTTGCCTTCCGATCTGTGGAGGGCGCAGGTTCAAATCCCGTCAATTTTGTTTTCCAATTTTCAAAATTATATGTACGTTATCCGACGCTCTTACGGTTAAGGAAAATATCGTGATGAAACCAGCGCACGCTTACGAAGAGATTCAAAGGTTGTGCGTGTAGTCGGCCAATCCGCATTGGGCCCGCGTAGACGACTATGACCTATACACCCTTTGCGCGTAGGCTCGTGCCCCTCGTTGGGGACGTATAATGAGCTGAGAAGATACGTCATACATGTTAAGTATGTCGCAGAACCGATGGCCGTTGGAGCAGACAGTTCTGGAGTGGAGACTGCGTCTTGGCAAGCGCAAAGTATGACGCCCGTTGGATCGATGCCTTGCGAGTATAGGTGCGACAATAGACTGAATTGTTTTTGAATTCTATCAATGATTGACTTTTCGTCACCCAAGTTAGTCTTAAAATTGTTGATTGATACGCCCAATACTTTATCACAAACCATATTATAAGAACATAGTTCGTGTTTACAGTATTCAATAATCAACATAGACGGATAGGGTGTAGCAACATGAAGGGGTGCATCCGTTTTAATAATTAAATTCCACTCTACACTCATGCGTACCTATAGGTACTGTCCGAGCGGGATTAATCAAGAGCCCTAGACAAAATTTAGGCACCCCTTTGAATACCCTGGCCCGAACTAATGGAAAAAGCGTGTGTTATTAAATTGCATTCCACCCCGCCGTTGTTTGATGCCTCGTCTATGTTTACATTGCACCGGCCATGGGGGGAAGCGGACTGCAATTGCGTTGCTTGTGATTTTATGTATTTGATATTGAAATGTTAATTTTAAGTTAAAATGGTTTTAGGACTGATTGGCCTTATTGTGAAATCGGACTGCACTTCAGACTTCGAGTTATATCCACGTGTTAGCAAGAAAATTGACGACCCATTTGGTGTAAGGGTTGAGACGTCGGCTATTACACTAAGATATGAAATGATAAGCAATTGCTAGATACGCGATTAAATTTACACATGTACAGCAATTTCTCACTCGATATTACAAAGGAGATATGAAGCTTTTTGCGGACGTATAATAAAATCTTTTTACACAAGCGTATAACTTAAACCAAACATGATGTATCCGATAACCCTTACCGATATTGAATTTCCAATTTTAATTGGAATTCGGTCGTATACCATGTCAATATGGTTGAATATCCTGTGATCAATATTCGTAGTGCCCAATTAAAGGCTCGAGGGTCTACCTATACGATACATACGTATAGCATTTAACTGAACACAATAGACGGCTTAATTGGTACAGACATACTGATGTGATTAATACTGTTTACATTATGCGTATATTGAATGATGTATTTACTTACATAATACTGAGTATATTTAATACTATATTAATATATATCATGGTCATAAATATCCACTAACATTCACACAGCTCCATCTAGCCCCAAACTTAGCAGTAACAACGGATAAACATACTTAATTACTTTTTGTCAATACAAATATACATACATTAACTTACTTACATTTATAACATAGAAAATACCCAGACAAATACAAACAAAAATGTTGATGCCACCTGTTTGTACTTCCCGGGGATCGAACCTAGAGCCCGGCCACTCAACATGAAGCAAGAAGTGAAAATTTACATGTAATTCAAAATTAAAACTTGTACATATCTGATTGCCTCTAAAACAGTAGATTGATTGCCACCAAATTTTTTTAAAATTATTTTCAAGATTTACGTTCTATTCTTGAAGCAATATTTTTTAATTAAGCACTCCAAAAGAAAATTCGATCTAAAACAATATTTTCAAGCCCTCAAAAGAGTAGTTAAATTGAATTAGTTCATCGTGTAATATTGAAATGTAGATAGAATTCTAAAGGGCTTCTAAATTCAGCAGTTGTTACAGTCAGGCGTAATGTAGTAAATTTTAATGAAGGCTACTGTATTTTATTGTCCCTGGAATAATTGTTTTGGGCTGTTGTGAAATTCAATTTTGACTTCTGATATTATTTGTTTCGCGTATCACATTTATTTACAGAACAAAGAAAACAAATGTGTTGAGTAAATTAAATAAACACCCTACACATATATATTATCTATTCAACCTATCGCAGTCCACTGCTCAAAGACTTTTGTCTTTGCGGAATCGTCGACGTGAAGACCTGACGTAACTTGCCGAATGCCGCCCAGCCCAACTGAATCCTCTAACTTGCTTCCCTCTCGAATTAGTGCCAGCAAAGTTTGGCCCAAGTAAACGTATTCTTGCACAACTTCGAGATGGACGCCGCATATCGGTTGTGGCATGACACATAATACACGTAGTGTAAGGACTAAAATGTAGCCTTTACTAATAAAGAGTCGTTAATCATTGCATGCTCATTTAAAACTCCACCATTGTTAAAAAAGCTATCCATAGCAAAAAATTGTTAACATAGGTACTTTTAAACAATATGTTTTAAACCGCTTCAAGATGAGTTTAAAACAATTCAACATTACCTTGTAATAGTTACATCCCTTTATAATCATAGAAACAAAAATACCTGTAATTTACAAGGTTATGATACATGTAAGTCCGGATGAACCTGTGGTAATTACTGCGTCGAATAAAATGATGACTATTAATCCTTTGAACAATAGATTTTCCATTGTTTCTGACGACTTTTTTTTCACTTTGTTTAGGATAACAAACAATTACAACCAATTTATATTATATAAGTCTTACTAACTTAGTTTAGAGTCAATGTGCAAGCAGCACCATTATCCACATATTTATTAATTTAGTTACTACGGAAGTACATAAAAAGAGAAACTATATTACTGCAAAGGCACAAATGTAGTTCAATGTTACAAGCTTCACAAAGAGAAATGAAAAAGGTTATCTTTATGGCTCTTATTGGATTAATGTTTGATACCAATTATTATTGGCATTATTTTTATTATTATTGGCTTGAACTTTGATACAAATTGAACTAACATACAATTCGATACAGAGAAACCATACTTTGAGAATTATTATACTTTACTTGGCTTTAGATGTCATTGGCGTTAAAGTGGCTTAACCCTTACCAAAAGGTTTTAATTCCCTACTAAGATGCGACCTAAAGCGATACGAATATGTTTCTCACCTATTGCGTCACAAAGTTGATGTAATCACCGAAGCCATAGCACAACATCATTGTCGTGCGTCATAAAACCATGGCGACAGCAGATTTAGCGTTTGATAAAAGTAATAATGTGAAAGCTCCACGTAGGGTGTGATAAACATGGCTGTGGCATGTGCGGCTCAGGTGATAACTAACGCATGCAAATACAATACAAATATTTTATTTATTTCATTGGAGGGCCAACAGCAACTAAACACAAAAATATACACATATCATCATCATCATCATCATCATCATCAGCTCATCATGCGATACACATATAACAACAGTCAATTATAGGTCCTCACAAATGAAAATTGTATAGAAAAGAACAAACAAATGACCAACACAAATAACACAAGAAACTACTTAAATTTAGGTACTTTCAAAAAATTCCTGCTCATAGCACTCCTCGCCGTAGCCACACAAGTATTGAAGAGGTCAAAGTCAAAAATAATATTAAATTGATTGAATTTATCACCAACGTGCCACAGATATTCATTATATTTATTTCAGTAACATAGTCTTAATAACAAATTCGTTATGGGAACTTGCCTTTAGGCAATAACACCTGTAGTGGCATGAGCGTAGCATTAGCTATAATGAGCTCGAATATAGGTAGGTTTTTTTCAAAAATAAAAGAAAAACGTAGTACTAGGTGAGCCAACCATACATAGCGGGTGTTTTGAAAAAAGACATCTAACGCTGTTTTTAAGGATGCCAAGTCCAGTAGTGGAAGTTTTCTTTCCGTGAGATTCAAACCTGAGATCAAGCGTATCCATAATTGCAGATCTCGGAAATCCGACTTGCCTCCCCCAACAGCTACTCCAATAAGATTGAAGATTTTCAACCAAAAAACATAGTGGAATTTTTGGTATTAAAATTCCACTATGTTTTTGACTCCACTATGACTTTCAATACGGAACTCAAAAAGAACCTATGACCATCTTGCCTTGCAGCGATCAAAATTCATCACCCTGACCACGGAGGCAAATACTATACCAATGACGACAGGAGAAAAAAAACGAAATGAAACCATTTTAAGAATAAATTGCGAATACGACTCGTAATTCAAGTTGTCTTTAAAATGAATGATGTGGTTACGGGTCATAAGGATATATCTTTTTACTTTGATTACTATTCTACAGCTGTAGATCAAAGGATGCTGTTAACGAGTATGTAAAGTCAAATTTAATATCATACCAACCGTTCTGAACCGCCCTACTATATTTACTTAAGGTCGAAACTGAATTAACCCTTCGTATACGTTGTTATTTAGAAGTTTCAAGCGTTCAACTGTTTTGATTCCGCAATGTTGAATATCAAACTGGAAAACCATTTGTTTGGTTCAAATATTGGATAATAATCCTCCTATAGTACTCCCCATGGAGACTTTGAAAGGTAATATGGTCGCTATAAATTGTTTCTCAGCCATATTCCAAAGGTGATAGAGCTCAAAATACAAACAGCAAACTACATCAAAAGAGGCTGGTTGAATATGTCCAGCCTTATTGTCAGGCAGACTATGGAACTCCACAAATAAGCCTAGCGCCTCTGGGAGTTATATCGAGATCACAAAGTGGCATGTTTTTATATAAATACTTAGATTATTGTGTTATCTTGCTTTATATATTTTGATGTATGTTACCGTAAATAAAACATATAATCTTTGATAGATTTTTTATAAATAAAAGTGTTGTCTTTTTTGGGGAAGACAATTTTTTTTTACTACCCATTGTACCCAAGAGTCGTATTGACTTAAGTTGTCACATTCGACAGTCGGCATTCATTGCCAAAAAATTAACTGATTGGATGCTAATTCAATAGACTAATTAACAATATTTGAATCTCGATGTCGGTGACTTTGCAGATAGTTTGCAAGTCTGTTTTAATAAAAGTTTTGAGTTGTATCTCTCTTAAGTGAAATTTACATATTAAGATAGCTAGCAAATCTAATTGCTCACTTATTTCAATTGAAAATTAAACTATCTATTAACTGCTTGGTAAAATAAGCACGGAACAATGCACCAACAAAAGGGTTAAAATAAGTTCAGAAGAAAAGCACAAATAATAATAAGCCTATTCCTCCCAGTATCTATAAATTTTTCGAATGCCTATGTATTAAGGCATTTAAAGAAGAGGTATAAAGGACTTGAAATATAACATAAAACTAATCCATACTAACCTGCACATTAAAGTTTATGCACCGGACGGTAGCATTGTATGCGCTTCTATAGATATACGAGTAAAGTGCACTCACACACAAGCCTCCACCCCTCATACTCTCTGAACGCTAAGCCTCACAAAAAGGACCTAGAATTAGGCCCCTATCCCCACAACCACAAAAGGGTCTTTTGATCGTCTATACATCGTTTGAAATCCCGAGTTTATTCTTTTCTACAACACTGTACTCTCCCCTCTGTTAAATATGTTAATAAATATTAAATACTAACAATCACATTCACATACCTAGCTCACAGTAAACTGGTTAAGCTCGTATTATGGATACTAGGCAAAGTATTGAATATATACATATTACGCCTTTTGTTTGAAGCAGTACTTGAACTATAGGTAGACATAATTATGTAGGTAGTAAATGATAAAAACGTGAGCCTTTGTATGTAATAACATTTACATACATAGGTTAAAGAAGTATATGTTGTATTCTTAGATAAACCATAAACTACTGTTGTATTTTTATTTTCTTCTCTCTTATTATGACTTGAATAGTTCGGTGCGTCTTTTGGGTTCCGAGTCATGCTTAGACTCTTGAGTCTTTTTCTAAATGACTACTTATTCCGGCCGTTAATGGCCTTCATCTAAAAAAGACCATTCTCATTTTGTTTCACACCTTTGGTCACGGCGCCCAAAATACGGTGGCCGCTATAGAAAAGCAAAATCTACGTCAAAAGCCGTGTCGTAAGCAAGGCTTAAATAATCCTGAACTGATAAAATTGTTCAGAAACCTAACTATACTCGAACAGAAAAAAATATTGTTATCCCATTCTTAATTATGTTCAATAAAATATTTTTATTAAAAATATTCTTCACGTTTCATATTGAGTTTGTTCAAAATTTAGCGCCATGCGAAATTAAAGTTAGTGCACGCGCTTGCCGCTGTTTAGAATGCAGGAAAGTATGTCACCACCATTGCCTTGAAGTTAGCCAATTCCAAACTTTCTCTCTTCTTGCCCCATGTCATTATAACTTGAAAAACTTTGATTCCGACCGAAACCCTCGTACAAAATTGTGGTATATTTACAGCAGTCCAACTTGTACAAAGGACTTTTGACGAGATAAGCCTGACCTTGAAAGTGCTTTATTGTGAAAAAAAATGATTGTGGAAAATTAATGATTTGCTGAGCAGACATTATTTGGGAAGAAGAGGTTTTCATGGAATCTTCTTCATATAATAAAGAATTACTTATATATGTTTATATTTTACACTATGTTTGTTCCTCAGAAAGCCTGTGTATAAGTAAATAATAAGTAATATTAGCTCCACTTTATAAAATTACTTGCTTCACGTTTCCTTAGTTCCAAAAGTTATATTCTCTATTAATAAAACGAGTAGGTTGGTTGAACCAAAGTGGTTTAGTATCCTCAAATACGTAAACATATTCTTGGGAATTTCGAGAGTTTCGTTGAATTTTGCAGATATCTAAAATTTAACAAGAAACAAATACCTCATAAATGAGATAGTTGTCTACTCTACATAAATATCAAATAAATTGCCCCTCGAAAAAGGACATATATCCCCAAAATTATTTTCTCAATTGATAGAAATTGATCCCTTGAACCGACTTATTTAGACGAGAGTTGTCTTAGTACGTTGTATGTTAGTACGCGGCAAATATAATTCACATACATAAGCTTATAAATTAACGCTGAGGTAGCTCAAAATACAAATACAAAAATATTTATTTATAAGTCTCTTTTACAAAACAACTAATACCAAATTAATCCTTTTTTTGTGGAATATCTTAAATGAAACCTACGCCAAACGTGTCTTGCGAAGGTTGCGTAGGTGTCGGATCGTATGATCCGACAGTCTTTTACACAAAGATTTTTCACAAAATGTTCTCTAAATGACAACTATTTGGGTAACATAATGTTTTTGTTATCCTATTAGTAGATATCCCTTTGTACGAACTCTTTCGTTTTTTCTATTCAAAGGAATTTCGTTTTATTTTCTATTTATCGGTGTTGCCACCTTAGGCAATGGAACGACCCATGCTCATGTCGGGTTCTCTATTGAGGATAAAATTAGAAACGGATGTTATCTATAACTATTATTACATGTTGTATTTTATTAGTTTTTTAAATCTGATTTTAGTTGTAATGTTGATTAGTTTCTATAATTTTACCTATGAAATTAAATGTACATACCTATATCTATAAATTATACTAACACTAGTAGTTAAGACCTTTGTTACAAACGTTTATGGCCTTGACCTGAAATAAATAAATTTATTATTATAAGAGAAATAGTCAGCGACATAGCTCACCGAAACAGCATATTGAAATGGCAATAGGCCGGTCATGAATGTCGCTGGAGCAGACAAGTTCAAGAGAGTAGGCCGCCTCTTGGCAAGCGTAGCGTAGGACGCCCTCCGACCCGACGGGTGAAATGTGAAAGGTCGCTGGTGGAGGCTGGATGAAGAAACCGGAGTACCGGAATCTATTCAACCTATCGCAGTCCACTGCTGGACATAGGTCTCCCCATAATACCGGAATAACTGGCGCAAAATGGAGGAGACCTATATCCAGCAGTAGAATGCAACAAGTTGAAGAGAGTCAGAGAAGGCGAATCCCTTTATTTTCATTGAATAAGGCGGACTGGAACTCAAATTAAATAATGATTTTCAAATTACATGTAGGTCAATGACAAAGCTCTGTACCCAATTTGTAAAGGTGACTATCGAGTTTCTTGCCAGCTCTGCTCGAAGATCCTACTTATTCCGAACCGGTGGTAGAGTCAAAAAAATATAAAAGTAACAATTTACGATTAAAAGTATGTGTAAAAGATTTATCCTGAATAAAGTCATCTTGATTTTGAGATAATAAGTTTCTTTTAGTTGCAATCCACTAGTGATAAATTAGTACTGCGAATACAACCGTTTAGGAGTATTGGTTGAGCCGGCTACTACACCAAGGCCCCAAGATCGTGTAAAATGCATCGAATCTCTTATTTTGAGGACAAATGTTCGATGAATGGAATATCGACTGAAAATTGTGCGAATGGAGCTTTTTGCGAAACAACTGTTATGTCGACAAACGCTACTTCGACTGAACGATTCATCGAGTATTTCTTAATCGATGGACTGATCTTCGACCACCTTCGACGAATGTTTATTATAGGTGTAATAGTTGAAAAGACGGCAACTACACTAAGGCCCCAAGGTTGAGCCCGGTAAATTCAGTATGTGTAGAAACATCAATCCATATACCAGGGGTCTCGTTTAAGGTTATATCCGCACAAAATTTGCATGCAAATAAAGGTCTACGTATATATGTGTGTACATCAAAGGGCTCGCTTTCCGTTTTGAGTTTACTATGAAATTTGTCGTTGCCAGGCCGCGCAAATACCGGTGTGGCAACATCGCCATCCAGCGCAACAGCACAGTATGGCAACATCGCCAATATTCGATGCAATCGAAGGGATGATTTTCCAACGCGCAATGGACAAACATGGCAGATAACGGTCTATACAAAAGTCGCTGTGACCTAATCCAGCATAATAAATAAATAAATATCGGATAACATTCACACAGCACCGTCTAATGTTAGTGGGTTGGGTAACTAAGCATTAATCTGTAATATGGGTTCTAAACAACGGATAAACATACTTATATCCTTTTTTCATCACTTACCATCAGGTGAGATGGCGGTCAAATGTCTGCCTTAAAGGATAAAAAAAAGACATGTTCTAACAAAAAATGTGTAGGTACAATAAGCATACATTAAATACTAACCAATGCATAATTTTAGAATACACCGATTTTGTTTTTGTGTCTTGTCCTTACGCTACAATTGCGGCTTAGGGGCTACGAACCGTAGACTACGAATTGTTTTAAATTTAAGTATGAAAATCTTGAGAAAATAAAATCATTGTATGGCACAGATATTAGAAATATGTACTTAAATATTTTGAAGTAGATATAGTAGGATATTAGGTACTATTTTTATCGAAATCGTTTAATTATCTCTATACGTCTATGAATTCTTTCGGAAACGTTCGGATGAATTAATTAATCAGACTTGAGAGCGTCGGTGGCTCAATGGTATGGACTGTCGCCTTCCTACCGGAGATGAGGTTCAAATCCCGACACGTACCAATGTGTTTTCGAATTTTCGAAAATATATGTACGTTATCCGACGCTCTTACGTTGAAGGAAAACATCGTAAGGAAACCTTCATGCACGTCTGCGAAGAGATTCGAAGGTTGTGTGAAGTCGTCCAATCCGCACTGGGCCCGCGTGGACGACTAAGGCCTAATCATCCTATACGGGTAGGCTCATGCCCCTCGGTGGGGACGTTTAATGAGCTGATGATGATGAGTCTGCCGTCATGTTCCATCACTGTAAATCGAGGTAAAATTCGAAATTTCATTCGTACCACCAAAAATAATTAATGTCCTCTACAGTACGTTTTTGTTGATATTTTTTGCCACGCGCGAAGAACCCTCGGAAACATTTCCGGAGCGATACGACCTAGCAACCTTAATAAAAACATTCCAATTTAAAGGGCTGGTGGCATTTCTTTGCCATCTGGTATTATTATATAAAAATAAGGGCGACGGTGACATTTCATTAACAATCAGGTATGTCATTTGCCCCATTAAATTTAAAAAATCAATAATACTTCTGGTCAGTATACCAAGAACAAAACATACGATGATGTAAGAAAGTATGGATTCGTGATATGCTCACAAAACAATCGAAAAAAGTGTTCCGAATGCAGTGACAGCACACATACACATATTTCGAATTTCGAACACATTTACCTTAACAAAAGAGTACAAACTGTACTCTATTCGACGGTTTGTTTTTGAGGCACGGATGGCGTATCTACCTTTATATATACAGAATATCATTGACCAAGAACAATTGAACAAGTTCAATATATAATGACGAACATCGAATAATGATATCGCGTCGAATAATCGAACCGAGTTTAGAGGTACAATATACACGTACTCATAAGAAGCAAGACTAGTAACCAGTGACGTGCACTCCATATATGCAAATAAGCAGTTCATACCCTGTGTTCCCCGATAAACCCAAAAATAGCAATCATATAAGATCTCTCTATATTTGCCCTTCATCTTTTAAACGATAGGTAATCTGCAGTCAACAACAGTCTAATTTTTTTTATGTTATAAGTGTACATGGTTAGGATGCTCACCTGATGGTAAGTGATACACCTAACCATGACAGAGCGGCATTGATGGAGACCAAAAACTAATATACAGTTATTATCCTCCATCAACGCCGCACTGCGACCGTCACCCGAGACAACAGATGTTAGGTCTCTTATACCCGGTAATTTCACTAGCTACAATGCCCTCATCCTGAAACACAGAAGTGCATAACACACTCCTGTTTCACGGGACGATATCTGGCACTGCGGTGATACGTACCTAGACGACTCAGTATCGACTCTACACCTAGTATGTAATTTTATGAGAAAAGAATTCTACTCTTTTTGCGAATCGTATCATTCACCTTGCATACCCTGCTCATAATCTTAGGGCATGCCACTGCTAGTAACCCAATTATGTTGTTTATAGCATTATTGATTGAACTCTCACAAATGACAATAAAGCTTAAGTTAAAAGAACAAACATATTATTCAAGGATACCTCCACATGATTTCTATTTCGAGACGTAATCCCACACGAGTTTTCTTGAGTGGGCTAATGACGTCATAATTGTTGACATGTTTACGTAAATATCAGTGGCTAATCTTATATGGATATTTGAAGATACTGAATATCATATGAGCATGTAGGATTGATTTAAAAAGCTTAACGAGATTAAATATGGGAATATTTAAGTATGTACGTCATCTTTTATTAATATACTTGATCTGAATACGTAACGGTTGACCTACTTTAATTTTACTTTATAATATATGAATATCCACCAAATTGATATAAATTGATTAAATATGAACATACTTATGGAACAACGTTAAGTATTAAACTTTTAATTGTTAATTCGGCTTATATCGGTGGCAAATTGGTAGAAGCTTTTTTATCAATACAAACAAACATTTAGTTCCTATCAATATGTAAAAGATCTATAGAAATATAATAGTAAAGTAATCCACCCGCGGCTTGGCTCGCCATGCTGAGGAGTAAGGCCTGTGTCTGCAGCGAAAGGTAGGCTGGTGCATGATTACTTTTCTGTATTTAAATATTAAGTCTTTGCCAATAGAGATGTTGCATACATTTTCAGTGGCATTATAAAACTATGATGAGCTTATTGAACAATTCGGTTAAAAAGCTTATTATGATCGACCGCCGCGGTCAAAATCTGTATTGGGTGTTTTTTCCATAAATTCCAGTCAATAATGTATATAGATCCAAATCGGAAATCTGCATGGATAAATGTACAAACAGGAACTTTAAAAAATAAGTCAAACAAATACTGCTTCATAAACGAAGCATTTTCAGCAATTCTTTTACGTGAGGTATCCATACAAATGTTTCGCATTAAAGCGGTCTAAGCTTTGATCTGTTATTCAAAAGTAGCTTTTACGTGCATTATAAATATTTTATAAATGACTCACCCATTGAAAGTTGAAAGTTAATTGCAAATTCCTAACTTATTCGTCCATATACGTTACGTTGCATAATTTGCGTCGCTGTCCCGGCCGAGTGTAATTCTAAGGATCGTCCGACTGACCTTTAAGTTTATTTATTCGCGTCCCAATTTAAACTGAAATGGAGTTGTTAATTAAGATATTTTAATGGTCCATCTGTGTTTAAGAACTACTGCTATTTTGACACTATTCATCACTATTACCTCATACTCGTATACATTCCACCAAGGGGCACGAGCCGACCCGTAAAGTGTTAAGGCCTTAAACATCCACGCGGTCCCAGTGTGTGTTGGCAGACTTCACGCACAACCTTTGAATCACTTCGTAGGGGTTCGCAGGTTCCTCACGATGTTTTCACCATAGGAGCGTCGGATAAACATACCAGTAATTAGAAAATTTTGAAAAGACATTGGTGCGTGGCGGGCTTTGAACCGACGCTCCGGATCGGAAGGCAACAGTCCAAACCAAAAGGCATCATTGATGGCTCCTTGGTGTTGACTGTTGCCTATAGCCATATTAAAGAGAAACAATATTTAATTAAGAGCTTCGGTGGCTCAATCGTGTGTTCTGTCGCCCTCCTACCGGGAGGGCTGAGGTTCAAATCCCGCCACGTACTAATGTGTATTCGAATTTTCGAAATTATATGTACGTTATCCGACGCTCTTACGGTGAAGGAAAACATCGTGAGGAAATCTGCGCACGACTGCGAAGAGATTCAAAGGTTGTGTGTGAAGTCGTCCAACCCGCACTGGGCCCGCGTGGACGACTAAAGCCTAATCACCCTATACGAGTAGGCTTTTGCCCCTCGGTGGGGACGTGTAGTGCTGATGATGAAGAATCTTTAATTGCACTGCAGCTTAGATCGTGGTATCACTAGTTTGTGTTTGTATCGGAGTTCTGCTTTGTCTTTCTGTAATAAAAAAAATATTGTGTTCCCTTACACATTATTAGATTTCCAGGATAAGACACAGTATCAAGTTAAGTGTCTTTAAATATTCGTACATTCCAATATTTTTACATTCATTTCATAGCCACTAGAATATAAGTTAATGGTACATCAAATAAATATTTGAACACTATAGTAACTTTGATAGGTACATATGTTTTCCTTAAGTTTTATCACTTTACATGTTGTTCGTATATTAAATTACGCATAGATGACGTACACATGTGTGGGAATTAATGTCACGGGTCGGGGAACAGTAAGGTTGACAAATGCGTCATAAACCTCACCAGATTAATAAACATTTTATCCTACGAAATTATTAAAGATGAAGCCCACGTTGGCGGCTACTCTTTATTAGTGTATTTTTAACTTCTGTAGTTATTTTTGTTTATTTAGCGCACCATCTGACAGTTTTTGTATAAAAATAAGTGACATGTCTAAGACCCCGTCATAACAGTTATGCTTTCATCATCATCAGCTGATTAAACGTCCCCACCGAGGGGCACGAGCCTACCCGTATAGGGTGATTAGGCCTTAGTCATCCACGCGGACCTAGTGCGGATTGGACGACTTCACACATAACCTTCGAATCTCTTCGCAGGCGTGCATGAAGGTATCCTCACGATGTTTTCCTTCACCGTAAGAGCGTCGGATTACGTACATATAATTTCGGAAATTCGAAAATACATTCGTACGTGGCGGGATTTGGACCTCAGCCCTCCCAGTAGAAAGGCAACAGTTCACACCACTGAGCCACCGACCCTCTTAAGTTATGCTTTCAATGTAAAGTTATTTCCCGTAAGAAATCCCGAGGCGATTAGTGTAACTTTTGACACATCGGCACTTTATTGTGGTTTACCAATTTTAAAAATTTGCTTATTTTGGTGAGTATTTGCATTAGTATTAAGTGAGTTCAATAAGTTGTTTATGATGCCAAAAGTTATAAAATTTCAGCTCGGATATTATACTTAATGTGAAAGCATTCTAATAACACTAATTCAATAATTTAGTCATATCAGATTAAAAATCACTTTGCTAAAACAAAAACAACTAAATTGAGATTTTAATTTGAATTGTATTCAATGTATAATTTAACTAAAACGTTACCTTTTTAAGCGATAAAAATGTAAGAAGAAATCATAAATTGGAAAAATATTGTATACTAACATACCTACTTCACTATGGTGAAATGTTTGGCATAATCAGGTAACTCGGAAGGCAGTTTGGAGAGAGCAGTACCCATTAAGGTTTGGGTGTAAGTATTCAGAAAGCGCTGCTCTCTGATGAATTTTTGCTCCTAAGCCGCCTATTTCGGCTCCCGGGTAAGAATAGGATTGATCACAATATTGTTTATTAATCTGCCATAAACACAGAAAATATAAATCTTAGAACAACATTTAATTTTATTACTTGTAGAAAACATTTTATCTGTATTTTTTCTCTTTAAGGCTTATTGTCAAACCCAAGCACTGATAGTTTATGTAGCCTTCTAATGCTGCTTCCTAAGCGGATACAAAAATATGAGACTCCAACCTTTAATATGAATAATCTACTTTGATGCTTCTCCAATATCGAAAAGGTTAATGGAATGTCAATTTTTGCAACAATGTTACCTATTTGATCCCATAAATATTGCAATTCATTTGCCATCCATAACTTTAACAATCACAATAAGCCGTATACCACAGAAAATACAGCTCATTTTTATGCATCCCAAGGCCACAAGAAAAAATAAAAATAAGCCACGCCACATCGTACCTGCTCAAGCACATTTGATCCTTTGAAAGGACGCCATAATGTCGTGTCAAAACGTCGGATGTTACCATTGGAGCGTTGGACTATTGGAATGACAGATAAAACCGAAATGAGACCCTCGTCACAAAATGTAGGAGCAGTAATTAGAAACGTACTTGTCAGCAATAGCCGTTAAAATGGCCGACGTTTTGTTAAGCAATTTCAGCCAGAACTCAAAGTCAGTGCGTAAAATGCCAATGTAATATATTTTATTAACAGGCAATTGCAGTTAACTGCTAGCACGGTAAATTCTTAATAGGTTTCTTAAAAGAAGTAATTAAAGAGTGCCCATATTATTTTTTACTATCACTCTCTTAATAATTAGTTAGTATTACAAACAAGTTCAGGCGTTAAATGAGTCAAGGAGAAAGTAGTAAGTTAAGTGCAGAAACATAAAGAGTATGATTACTAGAAAATAGCCACTGCTTAAGTAAGGTAGGTAGTAGTAAATGACATGCCCAAATAAAAGAATCAGACTTATCGGAAGTGATTGCCAAATTGAACAGATATGACAATTTTGAAATAACGGTTGATAATGCAGGGTGATACAATTCAGCGTAGGGTAAGAACAGATCAAAATATCTTTCCTTTCACAATGAAAGCTTGCTTCCAGTATAACATTACAAAACCATCTATACCCTGTCTCCCTTGGGGCCCCAATGTTTTTATCTCTACATTTTGAATTGTACTTGTTTGACACATGTCGTTTTAATAGTATAGTTACTCAAGATTATTATTGAAAATCAATTTATGTTCTAATTTTCTTCATCGCATTAAGAACAAAATTAAGAACAATCTGACCTGGTCAAAGGTTTACGGACTGTGACATGGATTTGCGTGACGACCACAGGTGATGACTGCCAAAATAACTACAGGGACCGAAACCTATACAGGTCCTTTACAAAAAAACTTTTACCGAAAAATCAACAATCGAAACTCAACGCTCTAACCTCTGAACTACGAAAACAGTTTTCTAAAGATTATTAATTTAAATATATTTATTTTAAGTCATTGTCAATAAACAATTTTCGTGTATATTAAATCTGAATTCTTGATATCAAATGTCGGAACGAGCAAAACAGTAACTGAATAAAGGGCTGCCAAGTAAATAACGTCTCTCGATTTTAGCGGCAGCCAACTTTTCGAAAATCGAGTTATTTCGGAACTCGTCGTGTTTGAATCGATTAAAACGGTAAAGGTACGTGGGTCGTGAACGAAATACCTAATTAAGTTGGTTCGTCCCATTTAGTGGACATTGCAGAGGTTAGAATACAATGGACTTTGTTAGAAATTTTCACTGTATTTCAAAGAGAACCTGAAATTGTGATTTTGCAAGTTTATAGTCGACCAGCTGCTGGCGTGGAATTTAATATTGTGTAAAATGGAACGTAAATTAACGGTGGCGTGTTGTGCCATTGTTTTTAGGTAAAGGAACATAGATGGGTGAATTATTTTAGCACAAACGATTACAGTCGATGGTAGTGAATTATGAAGTGTTGCTGCCTAGAATGATGAAAAACTAAATTTTGAGATCATCAATGCTATCCAAAATTAAAAGAAAGGGAATGAAGACAAATGAGCCGGTAAAATTATGCAATTGGGTGTAAATTGATACTTTCCTTCCCTGGAATAAAAAGTCCATTATTCTGACCTAATCATGTCATTTCTTTTAATGTTGGTAAAATGACTTTGCAACACTTACACCGGGTTCATCAATCTCACTCCAAAAAACTCCCCACTCTCGACAAAAAGCAGTGAAAGCCTGATGCCAATGCGTCGTCACATTTTATAGCCTATTGAGGTTAAATCTTCGATAAAATATATAAGGCATGTTTAAGCACATTTTAACTTCAAGAGTTACTGATCTTGAAAGTGCTTAGCATATTTATCGACTTCCAAGTACGTAAACCAATAAATAAATTGTATCTGCTTGAGAACTTCATGAATATAAAATCTCGTAAACAGTTTCTAAGAAACATCAATATTCTTAACAACATCCAGACGTCGCTAATGACTTATCCGATTCGTGTTGTATAATTTTGTTCAGAGACAGAAAAAAGGTTCACCCTAAGGTTATATATGCTCTATGATTTAAATACTCGTTAACGTAAACATAATAAAAAGTTAAGTTTAGATTTATGTTTAAGTGTAGTGTAACCTTAAAAAAATTATAATTGCCTTGTTTGCAAATCAATACTTACTGTTTGTGTATCTGCACTCGTGTTTTATGTGTTTAACTACTTTGTTAATAAAAAGCACCTATCATTATGTAACGTTTTCGCAGTATTATGTCATCATTTCATCTTTTGTGTACCATTTGTGTAGAATCAGTATGTTTTTGGTATTCTATTCATTATGTATTTATTAATCTGTGGTAAATGATGCTGGTGTAGAAATAGCACTTTTTTCATTGTTCTACATTGTTTTTTACCCAAATAAAAAAAAAAGAAGAAGTCGGATTCTAAACCAAAGCGCAGTTCAAACATTTGTGTTTTGTCCAGTGGAGCTGTGAAGGCTTAACGCGACCAACAGCGAAATGCCAATCCAAAAACAATTGTAAGACTCTCATTATACGTCCCTACCGAGGGGCACGAGCGTACCCGTATAGGGTGTAGTATAGGCCTTTTAGTCGTCTACGCGAGCCCAGTGCGGATTAGCCTGCTGCAAGCAAAACCTTTGAATTTCTTCGTAGGCGAGCGCAGGTTCCGTCATGAAGTTTACCTTCACCGTAAGGGAGTCGGCTAAACGCACATATAATTTCGAAAAGACATTTGTACGTCGCTCGATTTGAACCTGCACCCTCTAGATCGGAAGGCAGCAGCAGACCGACATACGACGTACATAACTGTCGCACACAATACTGTATTCATCTGGGTGTTTTCTGTGTAGTTATATGTATGTATTCACAATTCGAAAGTACTCACATTTCATATAAAAATATGTTGCTATCAAACCGATAAAAACTTTTCCGCGAAATACACACGAAATGTCCATTCGGAATTTCACCACCGTCCAGTTTTTGGTCCGGCAAACACAAATACTACGTCCCATTCCACGCGTTGCGGTCGTTTTGGGAACGGACCTCGCAAACTAAATTAATGCTCTGAAACGTTGCAATCAAACACAAAAGTTTTATACCATATGAAAACAGAATTCGCAGACCGTAAAGTATTGTATGAAAATAGCTCCACAACTTCATTGAATTCAACAAAAGCACGCACTTCATTCAACCGATTTAAATTTTGGTTTTCAATCTGGTCTGATATGAATGGTACATTTTATACTTTTACTATGACCCTCAATAAACGGGTGGTCAATTTATTAATAAGACAAAATAATCACAAGTTTCTACAGCATAATTTTCCAAGTTTTCACACAAAGCCTTTGATAACTTAGACCGTCTAATATTACTTAATTATACCCATAAAGCTTATACAATGACAACTAATTTGTCCACACAAATCCTTGACTTAATTAAGACGTACGAAAAGTACGAAAATAGACCGCTTGTTACTAAGTCAGTTACCAACGTAAAGCGTCTGTTGTCATTTGCTAAAACTGCGTACCTTCTTGACTGGGTCATTGGGCTGTCCACCACGCGTGACCAATGCGGATTGAATGGAGGAATTAACGATTACCATCCTAAAATAGTAGCTGGACCATAGGCTTAAATTGCTTTCGAAATTACTGAGGAACTGTAGACTATATTTTCGTTCACCTATCCTGATGACTAAACATTTAACTAATTGCTTGACTCTGGTGATCGCGCACAGTGACCGGGGTGCTGAGCGCTATAAGAAATAAAAATAAAAAACTTTTTCCGACAACAGTGATCCAGTAATAATTAATAACATTGAAATTGTATATCTAAATGTTCGTACCTAATAACTAAACGAGACCTTAGAAACAAAACCTTTAGAGACTATGGAGGCCTCATTTTTCAAACGTAACTTTTAGCATTACCCGTTTGAGGGTTCCAATTTTGATCTGATTCGATTCTGTTCAAGATATATCATTCATGCTTAACACATTTCCTCCGCCTCCAATCCTTATACCAATAAATGTAATTTTAGAAATTCCGATTCCCACTTCGGTTCCGATATCATCACGTATCATCTCTGATATCTGATCGCTGTTTTAAGAGTTTATTTATTTATTTTAGGAAGATTCACAGCTTAAATCTTTTACATATAAAAAAATTGGAGTGTCTGTTTGTAATATCGAAATAACATTTTTCTTCATGCATATGAATATATATACGATACATATGCCAAAATAACAATTTTAATTTTTTGCCTGTTTGTTCCGGGTAATCTCTGAAACGACTGGATGGATTTGGACGAGATTTTAGCAATTAGCTGATGTAATAAGGAAAGACTTAGACTACGTTTATATTAGAAAACTTTTTATTTTGGAAATATAAAGCAATGTTTCGTGTCGCGTGACTTAACGAAGCGATTTTAGGTGATGTTTTACTGCGGGACAATAATTATAAATACAACTAAAGTTACAATGCTAATTATAAGTCTCCATCTATAGACTCGACATCATGCATAAGAAAATCAGTAAGAAAATAACACAGAATGAGGCGAGATGAGTGTGCCGACTATAAAGCATTAAATACTAGCTTTTGCTCACGGCTTCGCTCACGTCAAGAAGTTCTATTTTTCATCCCCTATTTTATCCCTTTAGGGATGGAATATATCAAAATCCTTTTTAGGGGATTTTGTAAGTCATAATCCACCTTTATGAATGCAAAGTCTGTGCCCTGTTGGTTTAATATTGACATGAAACTATGTTTCATACAAACTTGAATCTCTTATTTTATCCTCTTGGGGGTATAATTAATTGCATGCCAAATTTTAGTTCGATCCGTCCAGTGGTTTGGCTGTGCGATGATAGATCACTATGTCAGGCAATCAGTCCCCTTTGACTTATATATATTTATGTTACTTTTATGTCGTATACATATAAATCGTGTAAGACTCGAAGATAGGATTGGTGTTGGTTATGGACCTCTGCTACATAAAGAATTAAATTGTAAACTCATAAATAATTGCATGCCAGACGCTTCATTTAACCAGATTGTTGATCAAATTAAAATGTGTAAATATAATAATGACTCCATCATTGCATTAATGATGGGTAGCGGGTTAAATGTAAGTAAAAAATATATTCTTTATAGATTCTCAGTATTGTCAGGGCTGAATGTAAAGAAAATTGTTATAAGTGCCTTTCCATTTCATTTGTGGGATTAAGCATTACAATATTTAATAAGCTACCACAAAATATAATTGATTTACCCCTGCATAAATTTAAGTCTCATGTAAAGTCGATTTTAATTAATAAAAGGTTACTATAGTATCGAAGATTATATAAATGATAAAAACTCATGGACATGTTGATCTTCACGCCTGCACTACTTTTTTTTGTTATCTATTTAGATTTATATAATACTTAACTGCTTAATAATACTTTTGTAGATTATATTTTTACTAATACTTAATATGATAAAAATTGAGAATATAATTTGATTTATATAATTGTTTTGATTGACAAATGATTCTGTACTAAACACATTTTTTTTGAAAAGAGTAACTACTGAGTTTCTTGCTGGTTTCTTCTCAGTGGAAAACTATCTCCCGAACCAGTGGTAGCTTCATTTGACATTCATAAGTGTTCTTTAAGGACCTAAACTGAATAAACACTTTTCATTTCATTTCATTTCACTCTAAGCCACGCTTTAACGAAATCATCATCATGAGCTAACTGCCTACCGCAGGGTTCAGGCCTTGTAGCACAGTATATAGTAGTCAGCTATCTATGGCTTCCGCATATAGCGAAATCTGACGAGACGCATTTTGACGAGATTGTATTCGTTAAAACTAAACAATATAATTTTAATACTTTTCCCACTAAAAGTTGATACCACACGAGCTCATTGACAGTAGATGCTTTAAAAGGGACTCTTCACACACATATACTCGTATTCTTTTCAAGTTTTGCATAAACTTGTTAAGGCTTCCTTTACTAAGCGAACACTAAAGGATTAGCTTACGCATATGTTCCAATCTATTTATTTATCTATATGTCATTCAGTCAATAGCTTATATCTTATAATGCCGTTAGCGTCAGGGTTTAACGCGATACAAATAGATATTAGTTCAATAGATTAGCTCCCCGCTGTGGAGATAGGTTTAATTCATATTGGGTACCTACATATCTGTTCTACCCAGTCTTGCCGAAGTATCGATAGTTTTACTATCGATAGTTGACCTCAATAATGTTCTACACTATCGATAGGCCCTTTGATAGTAATGATGTTAACAATGCTTTTGGCAATAGGTAGAAACCATTTATTATTTATTTTAAAATAGTATCTATACTATTGATAGCCAAATAGACAATAAGCTTCGATAGTATCGAGAAAATGCTTCAATACTAGTTTTTACTATTGCGGGGCTATTGATCGATATTTTTGCTTGTGACTATTGCTAAATACTTCGAAAGTATTGATAATTATCGATACTATCGACAGTATTACTGTAGCCCACCTATCGATAGAATATCGATAAAGGACTATCGAGCGGCAACACTGGTTCTACCTATGTTTCGTACAAGCAATACATCCATTAGTTGATTAAGTGTGTCTCCAGCCATCAACATCACAATATTAGCTTTCGAACGATTATATAATAGGCTAGGTATAGGTAATGGTGAATGTGTTGGTGTAGATGCATGTTCTCCACAGTGAAACATTGCAATATAAAAAGAATGTATATTTGGAACTCTTCTGAAACAAAAAATCACAGATGAATGTACAAATAAGAATTATAACGTTGTATGATAAACGTGTTTCAAAAACTTTTGTGTGGATGAGTGTAATTTTGAAAAAGACCCGAAAATGTACTTGACGTAGAACAACCGAAAAAAAATAGCAGCTTGTCGCTGGCCCTCCACTGTTGATAATATTTCAATGAGTGTGTAACGGCAAGTGACCAACCAAAAGTACAGCTTAATAAAAAAATATCACACAGTTCCGGTACACCAAATTATTTAAATATTGAATTAAGAAGAGAAGACTCATTTGGTTTTCATTCATTCATTCGGTTTCGATCGGGAGTGTAAAACTGAAATCATGATAATACTAATACTTTTCATCATTATCATAACCTTAATCCCTCTCAGCAAATCATGGCGCTCGGCTGTTTTGCAAGATGGATGTTTTGTAAGCGACTGTAATTTTAGAAACAAATCTTTCTTTTTAAGTACCACCCGCAACTCTCCGATGCGAAACTAACTTCTATTATCAAAGTTCAAAGCAAAGTTAAGTTTCATAAGAAGTCTTACGAGTAGCGGCGGCTAAAGCCGCAAGAAACAGTAAATGAAACTTACCCATTAATTTATTCACAAATACGGCCAAAGTTACAAGTTTTCATTGTTAAGTGATGTTAGTAACTTTGTGCTGCGAATATTTTCGTTTAAAATGTTTAGCAAAAAAATACCGTCTTCAAACTAAAATACTGGGTAGATAGGTAAATAGAAATGGTAAAATAATTCTTATTAAACTTTGAGTTTTAAGGCAATAATTATATTATTTAAACTTTACTTAAGCTAAGACCGTTCTTATGTTTTGGTTATTAAAATAAATATTACAAATATACGGTCAACTGAAAGCAATTTTAACAAGACAGAGAATACAATACTAGCACTTTATTAATTATGTTCTCTTATTAAAATAATTACGATACAGTTTAAGTCTTATTGATCAGGTAACAATGGATAAATAATTATGTATTTCCCGGGTATTCGTGCGAATATTAAACGTGAAGTACAATAGGAAACTGTATTGTGGGTCTTGAGTACTGGCTAAGCCAAGTGAATTCGTTGAATTTAATAGTTTATTATCGAAGATACAAAATAAATATCTGATAACTTAAGTAAGCCACCCCACATAGACACGGACGGTGAGACAAAATAACTATCATAAAATATAACAGTGGGATGACAGTGATCCCCACACCTTTCTAACAACCAACCTTAAAGGCAGGGCCGGATTTTAAATTGTTGCCGTCTTTGGACACTAAAGAAAATGGCGCCTTATCAATAATTTATACTGCAACTACTACAAGAACCTTAATTATTATTGTTCAGTTTGAAATTTAATATAACGCGTGATTTCAATTACTAAAAATTCACCACAGAAATTGGTCAATTTTTATAAATCTGAAAACATTTATTCGTTTAAGGTACCTATATTTTTTTTCCAAATTTAGTCGCCCTAAAAAATGCCGCCTAGTGCCCTGACTGCCCCTAGTGTGAATCCAGCACTGATTATAGACATGTTGTAGTGCATCTTGCCTCAGAGCCAATGAGGCTTTTGCCCACCCATAAACAACCAGTGAGCTGCGTGGTGGGTCCCAAGGGGCAAGTAATGAATTGGGAGTCCCAATTTATTAAGTTACTAAATAGTTATGAAGTTACCCTCGAAGCTGTTAAAAAAAATCAGGTATAAGAAGTGAGCGCATCCATATGCAGTACACAAATTTGTGTGCATAATTATGTATGTATAAAACGTGTAGGTATTTTACAAACTCGACAGTCTATAGGTACTCATGTTTATCCGTAGACAAATAGTTTAAATGCCTTACTAAAACTGGGGCAAGATGGCGCTGTTTGTAAACGAGTATGGTTTATCCCACAGATTTCCCTATACAGGAGATGGGGCAAGCCGCGTTTTTAATTGCGACAAATGTAAGCTCAACGAGCATACACTGGCTGCCAGTTTACGCTCTGTGAGACGAGTCAAGACGCATGAATATTAGAAGAAATTACCGTTTTTTCCCATAATGCCATCCTGTGCAATTGTAACATGCCACCATCGCAATGAATCAGTAAATTTACCAAGAAATATAATTACTTTTCACAGATAAGAATCGAAAAGAAATTGCGACACTGGGACTGCCTATAAACTTGACGGCTTGTCCAGTCTAATTGTATATTCGGATGTCTGTGGTTTATCCCTCGAGGCTTAATTTTAACATAAGGATACGAGCCGTTAGCGTTCTTTAAGTTGATATAATATCCACCCATACCTATGAAGCGCTTAGCTAACACTCCATAATGCGAACAAAGGAGTTAGACTCGGTGTTATTTTATGTAATACCCTAACAATATATGCGCTCCAGTAAGAATAAAGTGAACAGGCACTTTTAGGTAAGTGTGTTGCTTTAAACGTAAACAACTTTTCAATTAGTATTAACTATTTATAGGTAATATAATGTGTCTTTATTACTACTCATTTTGCAACTACATCGGTAGCAGTTTTATCAACAGAGTTTTATCTCTACCTTTTAACCAGTACCAAGATATATTTAATAATAAGTTATTAAATCCAGACTGTCAGGCGTACCTTACTGAACAGATTTGAAGAATAAAATTCGAACTCCAATCTAGCCGAGACAAAAAATGCGTATAAGAACAGAAAGCTAATAGATTTTTTTTTAATATATGAGTAAGAAACAAAATTTCGCTAATTAATTACCGATAATTTTTAAATTCTGTGCTAGTTATCCTTCAGAGGCTGCTTTGTGTGATTTATAGAACAAAAATCAAATAAAATTCAAGTTGAACTTATTGACTTTCATGTAAAGATACTGTGTGCTTTGATTTATGTCAAGTAAACAAAACCGTCTTTGAGGTTCCTTTGTATAGCTCGGATTGAGAACGTAATGACTCCACTTCGCCAGCCTTTGTAAATAGGGTTTGATATTAAAATATATTGTTATACACAGTATTTCGGAGCTTTTTACTCACTTCGATCTTGGTAAATATATCGTACACAAAAAACATACCTTGCCCAATCAATCTCAGATTGGGGGTAATGGTGGAACTTCTTCAGATCAGTAACTAAGTAATCGCATCACGAAGCCATATATATTCATTGATATGTAGAATTTGTTGAAGTTAGGGTCGGTAGAGTTAGACCATGTAGATTTAGAAGCTTGGCTCTTCATAAGATCTGATATCTTTTTCACTGGACAAACCTTTTGTGGTCGTCTTGGCTACATTTGACACGAAATGCTTTTGGTGGGTTAATTATAATTTTGTATCTATTTATCACGAGGCAATACCGTAGCGGCTAGGGCATTGTGTTGACAAATCAAGCAAAATATTTTCTCGATGCTTCGGAAGGCACGTCAGCGTTAGGCCATTAGTTCCAGACTACTATCTTATTAACACCCACCAATCGGCCATGGGCCCGTGTGGTTAGTTAAGGTTTAAAATCACCGTAGGTTCCGTCCCTGCAGTGGAACTTAATAGGCTGATGATGATCAATCATAGCTGTAGTACATGACTTCGTAATACTAACACTATTAATTAATTAAAAGAACACCATTCCTGTCATCATCAAGTCTACCCGTAAAGGGAGTATTGGCCGACTTCACGCACAACCTTTGAATTTCTTCGCACGCGTGCGCAGGTTTCCTTACGATGTTTACATTCACCGAAAGAACGTCGGATAAACGTACAAATAATTTCGAAAATTCTAACAGACATTGGTACGTGACGGGATTTGAACCTGCATCTCATCCACACCAATTAACACCGAAGCTCTTCATTCCTGTTTCGCACTTTAATTGAAACCATAAGCTAAAATATCAATGATCTTATTTACTATGGCGTACATTTATCGTTAACGTAGTGGGCTCGTTAGTTATAGTTACGAGCGCCGTTATTTCCGTTACATCAGCCGGCACTCCGTCGTCGACGTAATGTGTGGACATTGTCCAAATGAGGTGAGTAACGCCTCGGCCTGGAAATACCTACGTCTTGAGGAAAACACTGAAGGTATTTAGGGACTTTCAATCTAAGAGAATTTCCCTTTTTCGTTCACTTGTTAGATTAACGGGAAGAAATTACACATACGTCCTAAAGTCAAAATGGAAGGATTAAAGAAATGATTTGCTTAATATTATTTATAATAACTGAAACTTTATGTAGCTTCCTTATTTTTTATGGCTTCAAGCTGTAAAGCAGAATGTAACAAACAAAAATCTTTCATGATTTTTTAATAAAGTTATAAGTATAAATATTATTGGACGCATTGTGAGAGAAGATTAAATAAAGTATTGTATGAATCATTTTGAAAATTGTAACCTCTAAAAGAACGGAGCTAACACTATCGCAGTTTACAAAATAAAAACGGATACGGCTTCAGGATTTTATAAAACGCTTTGAAAATCTAATCCGCCAGCGAGGCTAGAAAATATATCCGAAAAAGGTTTTCATTTTCTAACTGACCCGTGCTGTTCGCCACACATGACCTTCACAGCTTCACCGAATGACCGCAAAGTCTCGTCGCAAAGACCGCAAAGCCTTAGGGAACAGTTGTCGTGTTGCAGTGAAATAAATGTTGTGTACATTTACAAAACAATCGTGATGCAATTAATAAATAAATGTGACGCACACAGTTGTGAATGAGACCGGAGTGGTATCATCATCATCATCAGCTCATTAACCGTCCCCACCGAGGGGCACGAGCCTACCCGTATAGGGTGATTAGGCCTTCGTCGTCCACGCGGGCCCAGTGCGGATTGGACGACTTCACACACAACCTTCGAATCTCTTCGCAGGCGTGCATGAAGGTTTCCTCACGATGTTTTCCTTCACCGTAAGAGCGTCGGATAACGTACATATATTTTTCGAAAATTCGAAAATACATTGGTACGTGTCGGGATTTGAACCTCAACCCTCCCGGTAGGAAGGCGACAGTCCGCACCACTAAGCCACCGACGCTCGACCGGAGTGGTAAGGCAAGAGTAAATAGGCATTATTTGAGTTTGCGTCATACACCTTAGGCTGCATCGTCACCCTCCATCAAAACTCTCAGTCAAACTCTCTCAAAAATTTAATAATAATATAATAACGCACCGATAATACTTTCAGAGTCACCTGTATTACTGGCATCATTAATATATACAAGGCAATGATATAATTACGGGTAGGCTCATGCCTCTCGGTGGGGACGTTTAATGAGCTGATGATGAATGATATAATTAAGTATCTACCTTTATACAGAATATCATTGGTACAAGGTGACACGAGCACCTTTATTAGTAACAAAAAGTAGACTACTATTAATGATCCTAATTCCAGTTATTTCTATAGGTTTTTCCCATCAGAAAACAGAGAAGTGTATAACAATTTTAAGGGACTATATATCCTGCGTATATTTGCCTATACGACTCAGAATTAAGCCTACCACCTAGTTTAGTGTAATAATATAGTCCGAAATGAATAACATAGCGAATAAATTTTCTAGATTCTAATTCAAAACATATATTTTTCTAGATTTGTTCTACTTACTTAAACTATAGAAGAAGGTGACGTAAAAAAGGACGAAAAATGTTTGTGTAATTCGTAACTTTATAACATTAACGTAACTTACATTTTTTGTTTTTGTAGAGTCGTTATTCTATTTTTCTGTTAGAATAATCGCTTTACGTTCAATGCTTATTTACTAATGATATTATAATAATGGTTATATTATAAGTATGGTTTATGATGTGATAAGTATGTTTGTACATAAAAAACTTATGAACACTGTAATAAACTAATATTGGCGTAGCTATAATTTCGGTTACTTTCATTTCGTTCCCATTCATCGCGATCATATTAATTTCGTTCACATTTTTTCTACTTAGGTCGAATTCATTTCTGACTCATCCTTATTTAGTTCGTTATTTTATATATAAATAAAGTGGTCAACTAGACAGCCTACGTGATAGTTAATAGCATCTATCGCCTAAAGAATACTAGTGAGATCACAATTGTGTTGCTTTTCTAATCGCTAAATTGGTAAACAATCAGACCCTGGTGTCGAAACTGCTTTATGACCTCTGACGCGGTATTCATGTAGGTAACGATCGTCATATTAAAAGTAGGTGTCGACAAATTCACGTCCAATGAACGCAATCATCGTTCATTTCATCATCCGACGCTATTACGGTGAAGTAAAACATCGTGAGGTAACCTGCGCACGCCTGAAATTTGTTTGAAGTTTTAACATGAACTTTTCACGGCCCTATAAAACATTTATTTTCAATTTAAATTTAAGAATCGTTAACACGTCTTCAAATATCTTGACGAAATTTATTTTATTACAAGTGGGCTTTTAAAATGTTGCTCAAATATTATACATTTATTACCACGGCTATATCGCTTTACCTACTTTCCAAGGCTTTTATGATAAATACAAGTAAGCAACCGAGTAGACGGGTAATAATGAGTGGGAACGTTCTTACAAAATTGTAATTTGTAATGTAAATAAACATAAATATTTCTTCAAATCATGACATTGGTCCTTTCTTTCGATCATTATAATTTGGGCAATTCTTCAAGGCAAGAATTTCTTTGTGAATAGGCTGTTTCTAGGCAGGCATGATCCATCCTAGGCCGCATCATCACTTACCATCAGGTGAGATGGCGGTCAAATGTCTGCCTATAAATTATAAAAAAAGAATCTTTTTTAAATATAAGCATAGGCTCTTCATAAGTGACAATCAAAAAAATTATAAAGGCAAAGCCATTTTTGTGCAACGTGACTCTTTTTTATGTATAATCGTTTTACCTGAGGTATGCCTTTGATAGTGATAGTGGATTCCTTAACTTCTTTTATCCACATTTTGTATTTTTTATACTGTAACTATACCCTGTAATATAATGTGTATTGTGTGCTTAGACAAATAAAAAAATAAGAAGTTCGAATGCATATCGTACGATTTACATTAATTCTATCTCACACTTTTAGTTCAGAACACATACACAATCTATTGTAACTTCTGCTCTATCATAATTTCATTAAGTTCCATAACAGCTCAAAAATATTTCAAAAAGACAAAAGAAAACATATTGTTTGTGAGGATAGTTATCCCGGTTGGGACCACTCTCGGATCCTCGACCCCAGAAAATGGAGGGGCCACTGGACCCCCAAATATAGTAAAATCACTGTCCTTGGGGACAAATAGTCTTTGACAATCTTTAGAAAACTTATGAATTCTACTACTGGTTCAGCCTCTTTTATTCTATCCTATGCTATACAGAATTAAGTTTTTTTCTATAGGACATTTTGCGTTTGATCTCTGATGGCCTTCTCAGCTTTATCGTTTAGATGAAGCCCGCTGATGGTACCCAGGTTTAAAAAAGACAAAGGATTCTTTTTTTCATAGTCTATGAAAATTGGATTTTGGATGTTTGTCGTTCGGCAAGACGTAACTTGACCTATGTATGTTGGCTAAAATCCTTATTCCCTAAGTAGCTTTCACCCCTAACCCTACTTTCCAACCATTGGTCAATTTGTATAGTATCATCCAAGATGTGTACAAAATATTTTTTGTTTCATCATGTTTTTTTTTTTTTTTTTTTTTTTTTTTTTTTCGGAATGACTATTGCTGTGGGCCGCAGGTGGCCTTCACAGCTTCACCGGACAATTGGCGAGCGCAGATGGCTCTCAGCCCAAAAATTTAAGCAACGGGCCAAAGGGTGTCCAGAGTGGGACGCGAACCTCGGCTTAGGGGCGTGCTGGGGGAGGCTAGGTAACCTAGTATACGTTTGGGAGAAAAACGACCGGGCATGTGCCGTATCGTGAATAGGGACTGGTTGAACCTACAGGGATTCGCGGCGAAGGCCCCCGCCGGCGGGGACGGAATCATGTGTTATTAAAGACTGAACCGTCAAAAGCCCTGGCAGTGAATACACGCTAGATTGCGAATTACCGTACTTAATTTAACTCAGCAAAGATGCGGGCGGTTCAATGTTCTGCACACGTGTTGCTGTCGCCGGGCACTTATCTCTCAGGAAATATTACTACAAGCAGCCCTTGCATATACGAATAATCATATCTCTCTTCTGTGTTCGATAGATCGCAGATCATAGCTGGACATAGGTCTACTGACTTTTATCCGATATCTCGGACATAAATCGGCTCGGCTTTCCTTTCCGTCTTACGCTACGATTTCCGCGGTTACTACTCCAGAACTGGTCTGCTTCTGCGTTCTGCGACATACGTGACCGACCCGTGAGGATCGGGATATCGGGTGCAGAATGAGGAAGACCTATGTCCGGCAGTAGACTGTTATAGGATTAAGAAAAGAAAAACTTATCTGAGGGTTGCCGCAAGCGAAGGCAGAGAATGGGCAGCACAGCTCTATTGTTTAATGTAAGATTTTATATATATATTGCTTTCTCCAACGCTCAGCTGGTGAGCGTCAGCTCATTGGTATGGAACTTTGCCTTCCGACCTGTAGGGTATCTGTAGAGATCTGTCTGTCTGTTTGTTTCGTGTAATCTCTGTAGCGCTGGATAGATTTGGACGGGATTTTTGCCAGGTAGCTGATGTTATAAGGAAAACAGAGACTACTTTTATTTTAAGAAGACGCGGAGCGCGGCGGCTAGCCGCGTGTCGCAAGACTAAATGAAGCGATTTTAGGATATATGTATAGAATATCTTATAATGCGCGTGTTATACTGCGGGGAACAGGAAAAGCAGCAATAAAATGGATTTGATATTAAATAACCTGTTTTTTTCTTCATGCGAACGACTATCATCCTTTTAATAATTTGTACTATTTTTGTCTGTCTCTTTTGTTCCGGGTAATCTCTGAAATGGCTGGACCAATTTCGTCGGGACTTTTTTGGCAGGCAGCTGAGCTAATAAGGAAAAACATAGGCAACATTTATTTCGAAAAGCCTTTTTTAAAATGTTGTTTCGCTCGGCGGCCGCACTTCGCGTTAGCCGTGTCTTCAGGTTGTTTTACTGGGAGAAAATCTAATACCCGGGTAACACGATGTAGCACAGCTAGTCCATACTAATATTATAATGTGAAAGTGTATCTGTTTGTCCGCCTTTCACAGCCGAACGGAAAGACGAATAGACGTGATTTTTTTAAGTAGGGATAGTTGATGGGATGGAGTGTGACCACAGATGTAAGAATATACAACTTACATCTGTGAGTGTGAATATTGGCTTCTTTTAACTAATTACGACCCAATTTTTTCGTAAATCGTTTTTAAGGGTATCGTCGCAGTTTTCAAGATAGGAAGCTAAGAAAGGGAAAACGTTGGTATTGACCGCGAATTTAACACGAGAGAAGCCGCTGGCAAATAAGTTTATGTTTTAATTTGTTATAGCACCCAATTATACCTAGTTACAAAAGTTAACGATTTAAACTTCAATAGAGTACATTGAAGGGCGGTTTTACAGGACTTTTAAGAGCGTCAATCATTGTGCGGCTCCTTTTGATAAATATTTTAATGAAAAAGCCCTTTGATTTCCTTAAGCCCGAAGAACTGAATATCATAGTATGTATGTAAAAAGTCCCCTAAATATTAGTTGTTTCTACTTTATTACTGGATTTTAAAGACTTTTATCAAATGAATAGAGAACATAAGTACTATCCTTAGTCTAAATCCATGTCGTAAATTGATAATATTAAATTTATTTAATGATTAATACAGTAATTGTCAAATAATATTTGTAATATTTGTTATGTCAATAAAAATTTTTTGTTTTATTCTTTAAAATTTCTAGAGATTATGATTCAATATAATACCTACAATATAATTAAAAGGCTGTCATTTACTTAATAAATGTACAGATAGCCTTGGCCTAACTGAATCCCGTAATATAAGCAGACAATAAACTTATTTTAGTACGTCATAAACCTTCAGATTGGTTCCGTTATAGTAAACAGTCAATGTATCATCTCGAGTTAGAGCTGCAATAAATATCAAGTAGGTAAACTTAATGTAGCCCTTGAAGAACCTGCAAAGTGCATATACTATATATGATAAGGATTCCCTGTATTATACGTGTAAAGCCGCTAGTAATAACCCTTAATCGCTTTCACATGAGCCAACCCTAATCGTCATTGCTACCGGTCTCGCTTTAAGTGTAATAAGTCAAGTTTTTAGCCAAATGGACTGGTAAATCAAATTACTTTAGCCATAATAATAAAAACCAGGTCTTTTTTTCGTCTGAGTCCTTAAATTTTAAATAGTTTCGACGATTTTGGTCATCATGAATATATATCTTGTTTAAGGATTTTTAAATTGCGCTTTATAGTAATTATTGCAAAATTGGCTGACGTCTATTTGCTTAAGCCCGTCAGATCTCCCTAGTGACAGCAGTAACGTGTCGATTTCGGTAATCGGAAACTGGGCTACAATTCGTCACAAACACGTTAGGCGCGCGACTATCTATGTTTACGTATAGTCACGTGGCACTTACCGGTCCCAGGCTGTCGAAGCCGTGGCTGGCAGCCAGGTCTCTGCCTCATCATGGCGGACCGACCTCTTGAACCGCACCAGGAACGAGTTGGTGAAGACCTCGCGCGAAGCGGCAGCCGCTATGAGCAACGAAGCAGCCAAACATTGCAGCCACATGTTAACTCTGTGGCCGTTGTCGGCTGACTGAAGCCTGACTCGCCTGACGTCACCACATATCGACCGAGGGGCTACGCATGCGCGCCACCCCATTCAGACCCAACCTCACTTGCTCGAGAATTATGAAACAGAAGATCAAGTTTTGAACAGACCAGATAGTCTTCTGACCTTGCTGTTGTGGTTCTGGCGTAGGTCGTGGCAGCTAGACGACGGTTGGAGCAGGTTGTATGAGTCGCAGTTGTCGATAACTTGCTTTTATGATCGAAAGTTCGAAACTTGTTATAAAGTTCGTTTATCATTAGGCTTGTTGTATGATATATCTTTTAATATTGTCAATAAATACTTGATATTTAACTTAGTACCTACCTACACCGTCATGGCATCAATCTGTTTTAATGAATACGACAACTTGAAAGCTTTGAGGATAAAATATATATTATTTTCTTTATAAAACGTTGAAGCGAAAACAAGCCTAAAAATAATAAGGTTGATTGTATTTGCTTTTAGACAATAAGAATACTTAATTAATGTTGGACAGTAATGAAAACAATTATAATAGATAACAGACGGTCTTTCGATCTATTATACTTGGTTCTATATTATATAATAATTGATACTTAGACCATCTTTTTCATGAACCCACACTTGAGTGTATTCATGAAATACTATATTATACACGAGTATAAGTTATGGCAACGTAAGAAATTACTTTCTCCATCTATTTCAATACGAATTAGGCAAATCACCATATTGATTAATATTTTTAGGGGAGACCCTCATCCATAAATAGGCAATATGCCTATAAAATCTGTGGTTTACATTTTAACAGATGCTTAACTAAATAACTTTGTTTAAGAAAGAAAATTAAGTGCCATTTTTGTGTTTATTCGACGCTAGCAACAGTGTAGGTAGTTATTTTCTGGGAGGCTCCGAAATAATGAAGGGACGTCAGATAATATTTGCCCTTACTCAAGAGTGAAATACTATGTAGATATTAGTTTAAGCCGAGACATGCCTTGGTAAATGGCGTACATATCTCACGAGCGTAACAACATACTTTCGTTGGTATGTAATTAAAGTGAAATTGGATAACAATTACGTATATTTCCCTTTTACTTTGGGAAACGGATGGTTATAAGGTAAGGAATAACTTGAGTATATAAACATATTACGTAAATAACCTCTAATAAGAATACTTACCATAACCACAAGGAAATGATATAAACTAATTCATTATCGGCCTATAACGTCCCACTGCTTGGAGCAGGCTTTCCCACAATGATAACTATGGGATGATAGGACAACACGGGCCTATTGAGGATCGGTGGGTGTAAATGACTACCATTCTATGATTGTAGCCGCTGAACGTGCCCTTCGAAGCACGGAATCGAATTTTTTCGGACAATCAGGTGCAAAGACCAAACCAAACTGGGAGAAATCGTACAAAGTGACTTTTCCACTATGCAGTTTCCCCGCGGGATTTGAACTTACGACCCCCGGGTCACTCAGCGATGTAAACCCAGAACTGTTACCACATAACCACGGCGACAGTTCTATAAAAAAGATGAAGTATGTATTGTAAACATTTTGAAGTAATTTTAACTGTTGTAAATGGTAATTAATTTAATAGTAATTTTCACCTCAAAATAGAAGATGTTTTCATATAAATAAATACACAAACTTCTCCAATCATGTACATACATGAAAACGATTCTGAATTTGCTTGTAAAACACATGATTATCAGTTACCTTCACATTTTTGTTTTGACTCCTTTTACCATGTGGTATATATAAGTCGACTTTGTCGACTGAAAGTCAACTAATCGTTGGAAACAATTGATAGTTACTGGATTTTAATCAAGTTTTTATGTCGTCAGCGAGCGCTTAATGACGCGTTGCATAAGCATCATTAAACACACACGATATTGGCTTTAAAAATTTTAACTAGATGGAACCATGTTTGGCTCTTTAAAATTCTCTACCATACTGGTAATAATCGTTCTAATTCAACTAGCAAAATGCAAAATGGTCCCGAAAGTTGTTTACGGCAGTGACGCCACAATCGCTACATTTCCTCACTCAGTGTTCTTGGTAACCGACTGCGCTGGTGAGGCATCCATTTGTGGTTCCTCAATCCTAAATCAGTGGGTATTGTTAACTGCAGCTCATTGTATAGCACTCTGTGAACTGAAAAACAAGAGGAAAGATTCGGTAGAAGGTTACGCTGGCCACGAAGACTTGCTTAAGGTGAGCTAAAGAACTCAAAAAAACAAATGAAAAACCATCGTTATCAGCCAATAGCACTGCAAGAACAGGGGGGTTCCGCTATCTCTTAAAAGAGTATAACTTTAATGATACGAAAGCATCTTTGTACCAGAAAAGGCAAAGTAATAATATTGTAAAATTGTTTATGAGAGCGTCTGTGGCTCAATTGTGTGGACCGTGGCCCTCATACCCGGAAGACTAAAAGTTTAAATCCCGCCACGTACCAATGTGTTAACGAATTTCCGAAAATTATATTACGTATCCGACGCTCTTACCGTGAATGAAAACATCGTGAGGAAACCTGCGCACACCTGGAAGATCCAATGATTTTTTGGCTAAACTTTCTCTGTTTTAGCTAAAGTTATATTCAAGTATAAAAGCAAGAATTATACACGAAGATTACGAAAGCATTTCGGCTAGTAATGACGTGAGGTTGGCTTTGAGCACCGAACCAATTCCTTTGGGTACATTTATCAAGCGAGTGATCATTTAAGACAAATGAGGAACCTACCAACGGAAGATACGTTGCAGGATGGAATCACTAACGTAAGTTAAACCTCAATATTTTAGATACACTTAAAAAGTGTATGTTGGAAAAGTTCTGCCCATCGTGTCAGTTGGGCAAAATTTTCATCCAGTTTCACTTGTCATAAGACAAGAGTAGTGCTCGACTTTTTTTTTGTATCCTTTCAGTCACGCGTTAAATAACTATACGTATGTGTAGTGGGCTCGGACACATTTTGGTGACGTTTCCATGACGTAAAAAAGTATGGATTCGTGATATGCTCACAAAATTTATCGAAAAAGTGTACCGAATGCTGACAGCACACATACACATATTTCGAATTTATAACACACATACCTAAACAAAGAGTACAACTGTATTATCTTCGGCGGTTCGTTTTTGAGGCACGGATGCGTATCTACTATCTTTATATATACAGAATATCATTGGACGTTTCTCATGATTGTGAACCTAGTTACTTTATTGTTCATCTAAGCTTGATATCAACCATTTTCATCTGCTGCGAAAAAATACCGGCCAAGTACACTGTTCAAATTTCCTATACAGAGACTTCTTATATAAGCTAAAGATAGTTCAATAGATCTATGTACCCTTTGAACGCCAAAACACAAAAAAGCGTCCAAAACTTTAGATTTTCCAATGTCTGGAATCCTGGCGTTCAAAGTGTTCTATTCAACCTATCGCAGTCCACTGCTGGACATAGGCCTCCCCCATTTTGCGCCAGATATCCTGGTCTCCGCTTTTATTTACCGTCAAAAGGGTTATTGGATACCTAACCGACAAATCCATAGAGGTAACTGTAGGAATATTTACTTTTATATATGGCTTCTACAATATACACACTTCTCACTTAATCACTGTAAACTTAAGACGACCCATTTGTGTTGCGGTTGAGAGGTCGGCCGCAACCTAAGGGTTCCGGGTTCGATCCTCGGGCAGTACAAACATTTGTGTGCATGAACATGTGTTTGTAATGGTCTGGGTGTTTTCTATGTATAAAATGTATGGATTTACAAAAAAAATGTATACATGTATGTTTATCCGTTGTTTAGTACCCATAATACAGGCTTTACGCTTAACTTGGGGCTAGATGACGCTGTGTGATTGTCAGTAATATTTATTTATTTATTTTATTTACTGTTATATTATCAGGAAGAAACTCAAGAAAGCACTCTAAAATTGAAGTCTGTTCATCAAAAAATCAGATCAAACAAATATGTCGCGGATCGGACAGCTGCATCCTGCATGTACTGTGCTGGTAGCACAAATGAAATGGATCCTAGGCCATCTAGTAAGTTCTTGTTATCTTGAACAATATTAATATTATTATATGCCGCTGTATACATTATATCACTTACCATGAGCGTCCTGATCCTGACCAGGCTATAATTTGAAATAAATAAATTCTATTATTATTGTACTACCTATACGTATATCTATATTTTTAATAACTACTTTAGATTTTCATATTTTACTCCTATGTGTCATACTAGTTGAAATGTCTACAACAGCAAGGATTTCACTTTAAATTTCAGTGCAATACAACATTTGTGTGTACATGTTTGTTCGTATGGCATGGGTGTTTCTATGCACATAATATATTTATATACAAAAAACTTGTAACATAATTGTATATAGGTAACTATGTTTATCTGTAATTTAGTACCATCAAAAGCACAAGCTCCTTGCATGAATTAGGGCTAGATGACGCTGTTAACATGTGGGTGGATTGTATATTATTATTGATGTATTGTTAATAACACAAAATACCTGAGTAATTAAGAAAAAAAACTACTAAAAAGACTGCCTAACAACTGACTAAAAGAACTTAAAACCCACCTTAAACCGCATTCGGATCCCCACGAAGTGTAGCGAATATTTAGTTTGTGATCGGAAATAAGTAACGAAACAGCCCAGCTCATATTTACAGTTAGGCCATGTAGATTCAGAAGCTTAGCTCTACATGAGATCTGATATATTTCACAGGGCTAAACTTATTTGGTCGTCTTGGCATCATTTTACCTACATGACATGTTTTTGATACTTATAGAGATAGTACAGTGAAAGCTCTTTATTTGCGGGGTATATGTTCATAAATATGCCGCGAATACAGAACGTGGAATACGGAATAGTAATTTGTATGGGATATATAGGGGATACGTCCTAGGTCACAAAAAAAATATCTTAAGGCTTAGGCAATGGTTTGAAGAATTTGTAATTTTTTTTTTGCTTGGCAGTTTTCAAAAGCTCCTTCAATTCAGACTAATACACCAGCAGCCGCATTAGCAACTTGCCTCTTAAAATAAGACTTCGTTCCATAGATGGATCAATTGCCATTCTTAAACCTTCACTAACATTTTTGCTTTTGCTTTATTCTATTTGCCAAACATTCTCAAAAACCGCTCGCGGGGAAGGGGGCTTGTGTCAAAGTCCTCGGAGATATCATTTAAGAACATACTTTTGGTAAAGTTGTAATAAGATCATTTTCTACTTTTTTATTAGTGCATTCAACAAGGATATTGTGTTGGATACTTATGGGATAATTTATTATTATGTATTACTTATTAGATCCGCGAATAAAGAATTTAGTCGCGAATATAGAATTGGTAGCATTTTTTAATCCGCGAATAATGAAAACGCGAATAAAAGGAAGCGCGAATAAGGAGCTTTTACTGTACTTATGTAAGTACCTACGTTAGACGTGTACTAAAGTTTTAAGCGAGCCAAAATATTTTTTTTTGTTTCAGTGGTGACTCTGGCAGTGCTATGGTAAACAACGGAATCTTTGAAATAGGCTTAGTATCTTTCAAGGTGTCCAGATTGCCTGCTTTATTGGTATATACAAATGTCACCTATTACTCTTCTTGGATATCTACAAATGCAAACATGATGTACTGCAAACACGGCTGAACAATCTTTACAGGGCAGATTTATGTTATAGGTATTTTTGCATATCTGATCAAAAAATAACAGAACTTTTCAAGAAATAAGGTTGTAAACAGGTTCTAGATTTTGTCTAGGTTATCAAATATCTTTGTCATTTAAATAAACTAATTTTGGATGTACAAGCTTGTTGGATAAAAATATTTATTATAGTGAAACAGGTTAGACGTCTTGATACGGTCAATAAAACATCTTTATAGAAAGTGGAATTTGGCAGGTGATGATGAAGTAACAGTACAGGAAACGTCAACCAGAAAATGTCCGAGCCGCACTACAAATACGGATTGTTATATTTATAAGATAAAAATATACAAATTTAGACCTTAACGCGTCATCTTAACTCACACAACGAGGCTTAACGAGCCGGGAATGAATAGGGTGGGTGATTAAAAATAAAATAAAAATTTTATAAAAATATTATATTTTTTATAATAACAAACAGAACCCTCGTTAAACGCGCATGTCTCAATTGACAGCTCTAATACTTTAGTTTTTATTGATACCTAAAATACGCCGATTTCGACACTGGCACCCTGATGATCATAAAAATGTATGGCTTCTTCCCGAAGTTCTAGAAAGCTGAAATTTGGTATGTAATCTAAGTTTACAATACAACCAAAAAAAAAATTATAATCTTAAAAGAAAAAAGTATTCATTTAATTTAGATCCCTATAGAACATTTATGTATGTCAATGAAGCTACCACATTATAATATATACCTACCTAGTCTTGATAGCATTTTTGTGTAACACGATTC